>JAYDZE010239855.1:0-20038 GCA_034509125.1 Monilaria moniliformis
CAGGCTCAGTGGCAGCATTGCTCCTTTTAGTGGCTCGAATTCTCTAACCAAATTAGACTTAACAAATAACAGTCTATCAGGCAGCATTCCTTCAATATTATCTACAAACCTAATCCGTCTCCGCCTCGCACAAAATTCCCTAACCGGCGGCATTCTTCTACACTTCAGCCAGCTGAAGCAGCTCCAGCTTCTTGATTTATCCTTCAACAACCTCACCGGTCAGCTTGAGACCGAACTCTCCGGCCTAACGAGACTCGAGCACTTCCTCCTCAGCAACAATCGTTTGTCCGGGCCTATCCCGACTTGGCTGGGAAGAATAACGGAGCTAGGTGAGCTAGACCTTTCATCAAACAGTTTCAGTGCAAACATACCACCTGAGATTGGGAATTGCTCGAAATTGCTGAAGCTTTCTCTTCATAGCAACATGCTGTCAGGTCCGATCCCACCGGAAATCGGAAACCTAAACCTCTTGAACGTATTGAACCTCGAGAGAAACAATCTCTCCGGCGGAATCCCTCCTACGATCCAGCAATGCAGGAAGCTCTACGAGCTTAGGTTATCAGAAAACAGCCTATCCGGCCCAATTCCGCCGGAGATAGGCACTCTCGGAGAGCTGCAAGTCGTTTTAGACCTCAGCTTCAATCAATTATCCAACAAAATCCCTTCTTCGTTGGGAAATCTGATGAAATTAGAGCGGTTGAATCTCTCATCGAACAAACTAGAAGGCGAAATCCCGCCTTCGTTGGGGAAATTGTCGAGTCTTCACAGACTGAATCTCTCGAGCAATCATCTACGCGGCCAATTGCTGTCAACTTTTGCAGGATTCCCATTGACTTCTTTTCTCGGCAATGATGATTTGTGCGGCCCACCATTGGTCTCTTGCTCGGAATCGTCGCTGCACGCGAGGAAATGGCTGTCGGAATCCCAAATTGTGGGGATCATAGTGGCGATTGTGTTCACATCCACTCTGATTTGCCTTTTCCTGATGTATATCATGCTGAGAATATGGTGGAATTGGCGGAAGGTGGCGATTTCTTGCTCCGAAAAGGGGGGTTTCGAGCAGAAGAAGGAAGAGGAGGATTGGGTTTATGGAGAGGAGATTGTTAAGAGTAGCGATCATCACTTCTGGAACTCGAATTCAATGGCGTTGGTTCCCTCGCAACCCAAGCAGATTTCGGATTCGGATACAACGCGCATTTTTCAGTTCAAGTGGAGCTCAGCTGCAGCTAAGAAGTGAGAAACAATTTGAGTGGTTTGCTTGTTTTTCTTCAAAAAATTCGTTTTCTAGTCCTTATGTATTCAAGATTCAATTTTTTTTCGAAGATTGTAGGGTTATTTTGGTGTTTAGCATGCATGCGTATGGAGGGCTAGTTCATGCATAGAGTGTTTTAGGGTGTATATATTATTATTCTATTTTAATAGATTAATAATGATTTATTTGCCTTTCATTTTCCATATTTGTTCTATTTAAATAATTTAATAATGGAATTATAAGAGAATAATAGTTTGTAAATTACTGATATTTCATCAAATTCTAGTTTGGCATGTTAATTTTAAAATTTATATGGTAGCAACTTAAACTTTTAATTTAATTTAATTTTGCTAATGAGGCTGGACTTCGGCAAAATTTTGTACTCAAATTCAAATCGATTTCAGTTAATTATGTGCAATTTCAGTCAAAAATTATGACGTTTTGAAAGTCGGTCGATTTGATCTCCTCGAATTTTCGGACAGTCGTGTCAGCATTAAATTGAATCGAAATTCAATTCTATAACGCTGGTTCCCTGCAAACCAAGCGGATATCGACCACAATGCGCATTTTTTTGGTTCAAGTGTGATTCAGTTGCAGCTAAGTAGACATATAAATAAAAATATTATGCCATTAAATACACAGATTTTTAATTATTTTACTTTTTTATATAATTGTCAATTGTTCCCAAATTAATAGTGATGTAGACGCTTGTGATGTGAACATGGCTTAAAGGATCAATATACTAAACGACTTAGTTGGATATCTATGTCACTTCGAATAGCCACAATTAAACTAATTTGCTAGAAATTGACAATCATGTGAAATCAGAACAATTTAAAATTTACGTATTTAAAAGGGAAAAACAAAAGCTCTAAGTGCAAAATAAAAATTGAATCAAAATTCATATATTTAGACGCAATTACTTGTACATTATTTGAATTGTGATTATAAAAATTAGCAAAATTAAGATGCTTATTTGTGTAGTCATCGATCATCAATTAATTAATCAATAATAGTTTTTATTTATCACATGATGACTCGAACCCCTTACTTATTGATTAGAGTGATAGCATCTTACTAATTAAGTTATACTTATTGTCAATTTTATATCAAAATTACTTATAATCTCCATCAATGTAAATGCATTATAATCATCTAATTGCCCCTTGTTTATGCCGCAAAATTTTAATTACCCTATATATTAATTAATAAATATTAATTGAATATTAATAAATCGTAGTTGCCCTTATTCCCAATTTAATTAAATCCTAATTAAAGGTCACTAAATATTAATTACATTATAATATGAAGCCCACAGTTCATCGGTCAGTGAAAGTTTGCTCATCACGAGCCTCAATCCCATCTATATATGAACAGAATAGGCCACCAGTTCTGAATTATTGGACCCATATTACCCATTTATCACTACTGAAAATATTAAAAAAATCAAGAGAATAGGATTTAAAGAAAAAAATAAATTATTTTTTAAAACCCATTTAGTAGAAGATAATTATTCAATAGAAAAAATGTTTGCCAAATCCAAGAAAAAGTCATGTGTGGATCTATTTAATACCACACCAACCCCTTGGAAAAGGGCTAATTAATGGCACAAAAAATAAAATTAAATGTACCATTAATTATACCTAATATGTGCAAAATATGGCCGTGTTGCTCATGATATGTTTGCGCAATCGGATGGAAGTTTTTCGCACATCTAAATTCGAAAAATAAATAATAAATAGAATTTCAAACATAAAATTAAGACATGCAAGTAGCAAACTCTACGTTGCGAGGCCAATCTTTGTTTGCTGCAATAGAGAGTAAAACTCCGACAGTATTCATATTAGCGACTCGGGAAAAAAGTTTCCGAGTAATCCACTCCGTAAGTCTGAATGTGTGTGTATGTGTGTTTATATATATACATACATACATTAAACATACATATATAAATATAAATGTATGGCAAGGAAGAGGAAGAAGAAGAAGAGATAGAAAGAAAAATGTAATATAAGATGCCAAAAAGGGAAAAGGGAGAGGAGGCTGAGAAAATGGAGTGATTGCAAGTAGGGTTTTTGAGGGTCATTTTATAGCAAGGAAATGCATCGGTATATGGTGGAAGATGCTAATTTTAAATGCTTAAATTTACAGGCAAACGGGCAACTGGCAACGTGTTCTTTCCGACAGGGCAGCCAACTTGGGCTGCCCGTACATTGATTATAATAATTATTATTATTAGATGTTTATTTCTTGCTAGAGCTTATCTCTTTGATTTTAGGGAGTGCTATGATGTATACATGTGAAATACATAACTAGATATAAAGATAATATATTTCATTTCGTTTCAAAATCAAGGTTTTGCATTGGAATCGCGAGGCCATCGGATTTTATTTAATTAGTTAGATATTAAAGCAGTCACAGCGCAGTCGCAAACTCGGCTGCAACGTGGATGCCGGTAATGGGGCTGGGTTGGGGGTGGGGAAGGGCTGCGGCGGCCGTAGGGTTGGGGAATAAGGGGGTTGGGGTGGGAACGGCTAGTTTGGGTTTTAATTTAATTTTTTATATTTTCCCATATATAAATTATGTAATTTTTTATTTTTAAATTATATAATTTTCAGTATTTGAGCTATGTAATTTTATGAATTTTAATTAAGTAATTTTAAAATTTTAATTATTTATTTTTAATTTATGAATATTGAATTTAAATATGTATATGAATTTGAAGATTAATATAAAAATACGAATTGCAAAAGTGGAAATGTGGCTAAAATTTTGTAGCTGGATTACTGGTGTTGTGCCAAAAATTTGAAATGCTGACGTGACATTTGAAATTAAATTGTGACTGGAAAATGGGGACTAGATTATAGATGGTCTAAAAACTTATTATTTATAAGACAATTTAACACATTAATTTCACTTAGGCATACTATATAAACTCGATACATGACCAACTAATAAATTATGAATCTAACTAGTAATTCAACTCGTTGTCTTGAGATAATGTAATTTTGTGATATGTTCTTTTGTTATTCCACAACTAGGGCTGACTCTACATGGAGGCAATCTACCGTGGCTTGAGGTGCAGAAGAAGACGGTAAGATCTCAACTTAGAAATAGTTAATTATTAGAAAAATTGTAATTAGGAATAAGTTCGTTATAGGAAATTCAAATTCTTTGAAAAACTGTAACATAGGTGAAATTGTACTTTTGAGAAAAAATATAACTTTCTTTGAGGAATAAAATCAATTCTTGTTCAAAGAGTGCAATTCTTGGGGTTTAGGGTTTAGACCCACTGGTTCTCTTTCAAGTACAAAAAAAATACTCTATAATTTGAACTTATTTTGTTATTCTTAAATAATGTTGAAAAAACTAAAAATATAAAATTTCAGCATCATTAGGATCATTTTTGTGTAAGGACTATAAAAGGCAAACTATTTACCGTACTACTTAATTTGCACAAAAGTAGAGAAATATAAAAGGCAAAAAAGAAACTAAATACCACTAAATGTTTCCAAAAATAATATTTTTATAAAAATATTGGCAAAATTATCAGACATGTCTCAGTTCCCTATTCCCCTTTTCCCTTTTCACTTTCTCCAACATTTTCGATTCTAGAAGCATGCGCGCGTACTCGCGGCGAGCTTCTTGAATTTCTGCCCTGAGTTTTGTGATCTGCATAGACAAGCAAAATAAAGTAGATCTCTACTTTGAGAAATAAAGAAAACATATAACCCTGTAATTTCATATCCACAAAGTTTATATGAGATCGACTTCGTAAGAATATTTATATAAAATTTGAAGAGAAAAATAGTACTCCCCAAGTCCCATTATAAGTGGCTCGTATTTCTTTTTGGATCGTCCTACTATTAGTGACTTATTTCAGAAAAGGTACCTTCTTAACGCACAAAATGTGGCTCAAAGATAGCGGGTTTAAACACAAAACACAACATTCTTAATCTATATGCGCAAAAATAATGAGTCCTTATAATGGGACGGAGGGAGTAATAGAATACTCAAAATAAAGTCTATCTTCGCTAAAATGCTGCTCACATATAGCACACTAGTTCCAGAGATTTTTTCTGTCCACATAGCAGTCAAGACCTTTAGACTACAATTAATTTTCATGTAATCTATGAACAAACCAAAAGGACTAAACAAATATTTAAAACGTCGAAACTGCAAAACATTGATACCTTGAGACTGAGCTCTTTGTCTGTCTCCTCATATAACTTGAACCTGAGATACAGACGTGCAAAAAAGTGTAAGTGTGGGTATATACATTCTGAACTCACAAGCTCATAATTTATTATCATAGATTGTGGGAGGGAATTCGGAGTCCCCTCGGACAGTTTCTGTTTTTCTTTTTCTTTTTCTTTTTTAGGGGGCTTGGACAGTTTTTGTTTGAAACAACAAGTACATTAGATCTATGATACAACACTTACTGAGCACGGAGGTTTTGGTTATCTTGAATTATCTTAGCGGCTTCTTCGTCTGCTTGAAACGCTCTGGCAGGATAAATAGCATGCTGCATCAAGGAAAATAACAGATAGCATCAAGTTTTACAAGTCGTGATGGCTTTGTTATGGAAATATGAAACACTAAGCACTTAAAGCTATCTAATCACATTAAAGGACCAAACTGCTATCGTTTATATAGGTTCTCGAAGTTGTTACCAAAAAAATGAGATAACTTGGATATATGCTACGGGAGAAGCTAATGATCATAAATGGCGAAAGCACCTGTAGTACATCTCCGCCGTGAGCATTATCAACAGGTCTCAACCGTGTGCCTCCCATCTTATTTGCCCTACCAAGCTCCACAACTTGCTCGTGTCTTTTCCTTTTGGGAGTTGCTCCTGCGCAATTTCAGTGCACAATGAGTTTGTTACCTTAGCAGGCGTACTCCAGTAATGAGATTCAGAGATATGGAGAAGGCTCAGACATCAACATATTCTGAGTCCTTACCCTCTGTGTTTTGATGGAAGGACGACAAGGAGATTCCAGATGCTTCTTGTCTAACTCCAGCTGCCGATGATGCTTTTACACCAAAAGCACCTGAGGAGTCCCTAGTCAGCACCACAGGTTGATATATACCAGGTCCACAATTTGAATTAGGATTAGGTGCGACTTGATGTGCCATTGGTCGAGGGATTTTCTTAGCTTGATAGCCAATGAGTCCACAATGGTAATCCCTGCCAAAGCAGAATATTATAGCATCGAAGGCATGAACCATCAAGGACAGAATATTCATTGCAATTTATATAAAAGACTGTAAAGTTAAGAGGATAGAGACAGGAAAACTCAAATTCCTTGATTTTGGGTATAAACTTTTTCTTCTTTTTTTCTTCCTGAAATTGATCACTAACCAGTATTCTAGTGTCATTTCTTTCAGACGGGTTTCAAGCTTTTGGAAGACTAGAGTTTTCTCGAAATCCTGTTTATTGTGAATAGGCTCAATAAAGTTTGCTTCCAAAAGCCCTGCCATGCCAATAGGAAGTCGTGTAGCATCAAATTTATGCAATTCAGGACAAGGATACAAATACATGGCAATATACGAAATTCTTACCGACAACTCCTCTGCCTCTGCTTCTAGAAAAGGTTACAACATGCCAAAATGGCTGCAGTGAAGAGAAACAAAAATGGGTTAAAAATGTGGGTAGAGAAAATTAACAATATTTCTTTATTTTATCTTTGATTTCCTTCTTTTTCTTTATTTGGGGGGGGGGGGGGGTAACAGGACCTGGACAATATTTTGACCTCTAGTGAAAAACATAACCAGATCATCAATATTATCACAAACCAAATCATATTTGCCATCAAACACTGCCATATGAGCACAATAATCTGATGCTGAAACATGATACACAAGGCACAAAACTATGAAAAAAATTGCAATTTCTGAATTTTCTTCCATACATATAGAAGTGCTTTTGGGACTAGATTGAATAACATCTTCACCACAATGAGCAAACAATGAAATACTACATACATGTACTAATGCAGCACTTTTAGTAAGTCAGAGAATTAAAATCAAACATCATCGAGTGCAGTAGTGCACAGTAACAAGGTGAAAGTGATTTGATAGGCACAAAGCCAGTATTAGAGATCTTTCATTGGATAAGAGAAAAGGAAATGGATGTCATAGGAGCAATCTTAAGAACTCAGAAAATCATGATGCCTTTACTATAAGAAGTCTAGAGGGATGCAAGACTGGTTGTTGGCAAAGGTATGATAGTAACTGGAGAGTGGGTGAATACAATTTGCCTAACAGATATTATAATATCAGATTAAAAACAAAGAAAATTGTGTGTGTTGGCCTAGTGGTAGAGAGGTTAATGCTTGAGGCCAAATGTCTCAGATTTGAGTCCACCATGACGCACGCAGTCTTTAAATTTAATATTGCAATTACCAAAAAAAAAGTTGGGGGCGGTAGGGGAATTAAGAAGAAAGAAATAGTGTTATCATCTAAAATGGTGGGTGTGTCTCAGGAAGACACCACACTATACTTGCTTGAATTCATTTTTAATTGTATTACTGGTAGCAACGATATCCAAATATTAATAAATTCAGTAAAAGGAGTCACCAGTATCAGTCTATTCTTATGGTAGACATTAAAACCATGTACATTCACGGCTGGAGCTTCCTTCAGAAAGCCAATCGTTGTGATGACCGATGCCTGCAATCAGTAAAATAAGGATGACATATCTCCATAATGTAACCTGATCAGAGGCTAAAATAACCAGAGAAAGATTATTATTGAGTTAAAAGGCCAATGCAAAACCATTTCTCTGGTGAAGTCTTGGTTATGTATATCTAAACATTCAAAAACATGTATCTAATATCTCTGTTTACAAATATGTCAATATATGCACAACTAACTCATGTCTCACCCAAAAAATTTGCAGAAATAAATCCATACCTCAACATTTTGAGGTCTGTACAGTATGAATTGCGGAAATTTGAGATCACTTCCAATGTTATGATGCTTAACAATTTGTCCACGCAATATTATGCAAAAGCTCTCAGGATATCTCAAGTATAAAATAGATAAATACGCCTGCAGAAAAAAGAAGGCCAAGTATCAGCAAGTATTTACAGATTTGTGCAAATACACATATCTGCCGCAAACTTACACGAAGTGAATGCTTAAGACAATTAGCAAGATGCTGTTCGCTTGCGTTCATCTTAGAGGAAATTTTGGCATTATCTCTAGTCTCCCAACAGAGACGAATATCCTGATATATAAAACTCAGATGAGGATGCTTATGAAAATTCATGTAAAATATTACTTTGTAAGCAAATAAAGAGAACTGACACTGCAATAAATTCTATCACAATCCACAACAACAAATCCTGTTACAAATGTAGCAGTCAACACAAACCTCTGGGTCTGACTCAAAATCGAGCTCCAATTTTCCATCATCATTAAGCCATAAATTGTAGACTATTATCTTGGTACCATGAGAGCCAATGTCATCAAACTGCAAGATAGAAACAAAAGGAGTTCAAAAGGTTTAACATTAAAGATATAATACTATCAACCAATGAAAGACACAGAGATAATGAGAAGGAAATTCTAAAAAACAAACAACAAGACAGACGGTTAACACAAAAGGTGGAAACGCATTAGTTCCCTGGATGCTCTACATACTTGCTTCAGAAGTTCGGCTTCTGTCGTAAATGGAGACCACTGTAAGAGGATGGAAAGATTATTATTTAGATGTTGTTCATCGTGTAATGAATTCCATGTGCTTGTATGTGAATCAAACTCATAATCAACCTGCGTTGCAAAGGAACCTGATCATTAAAGTATGTTTAGCACATATTAGTCTGAAAAATAAGCACCTTGAAGAAAAAGTAATACAATTTCAGTCTTGAGAAAGGAGTATGTTTAAGTATAAAGAAAATTAAGAAAATAAATCATGTCTAAGAACTGATTCCAACTTTGTGCCAAGTAAAGTTTCAGCATCATCAAGGCACCGAGGACACATGGACGGAACATTTCACATCTTTATCAACATCACTAGAAAATTTTCTTTTAGGACATGCAAAGACAAATGCAAGTGTAGAAATGAAACTAAAATATTTCTTATAAAGTTATTTTGATGTTGAGTTTCAGAACAATCACTATTAGTTATGGGTATTTGAATATTGAGTCCTGAACTGAGAAGGAAATAATAAAATCATCTTTCACATTTTACAACCAATAGTTCAATTGCAGAAAGTTGTCATCCAGTCAACTACATCTTATGATAACCTTCAGTGTATATTTCTTAATCCTATGAGCACTCAAAATTTGATCTCAAAAGGTGTTGAATGAGATACCTTTTACCAAAATTCTAGCATACATTTCATTAAAGATGCACCACAATAAAAGGCAAAAAGATTTAATTTTCTAAACATGTGATTCCAAACGAATTTTCTGCCAAAGAAATCTCTACAACTAGAAATCCTGTAAACATTTATATCAAATTACAACTTTAGACTGGAACTAAACACTCACCATTGGGACAACTATTCTATCCTGGCCTGTTTGCGTTAAAAATGTATAAGATAGCAGACCTATACTTTGGGTCAATTTCCTGGTTGAGAAAAGAAAAGCAATGAACAAATCATAAAAGTCAAAATCAGCAAACAATGCAATGTCAAGTATGCAGGGAGACAGCATATCCAAGCTTCGCTAAATAATTTATTGCTTAACAATTTGAATATTGAAAACTAAACGAAAATAAATAAATAAATCCACAAAATTATCAGTTTACAATAAAAATAAATAGAAATCAGTGAGGATCAAGAGGAATGTAGAGAGAAGGCTGTGACAACTGACAAGGTTTCAGGATGGCGCAGTGTATCTGAAAGCAACAAACTTCAATACAATTTTTCTATCTGTTTAATGAAGTATTCGAATTGTATGTTTAGTTTTAACTGCACTGAGTTCTCAGGAATGACCTGTATCCATTTCTTTCATGGGTTTGATTTTTTTATCTAAAAAATGGGCACTGTAACAAAATTAGACTCCTGCTAACACCATATCCTAGAAACTCTTGTATTTAGACAACGAGTAGGATTAGATCCAATCCCTTCAGGACCTAGTAGTTCCCATAAGATCTGTTTCATGGGTAGGAAACAAGCAAATATACATATATACAAATCCACATACAGAAGGTGTACCTGAAGATTTTTGGACAACTAAACCAACAAATAAAGAGTGTCCATATAGAGATACAATAATAATAAGTCTTAACAAAGAAAGCAAAGAAACCTGTCCCCCATGGAGCGGCTGAAGACAACAACATCAGCCCCGAGTCTCATAGAACTGGTCTTAAACCCATTTCCATCTGAAAAGCTTTTAGTCAACATCTTACTTTCATACTGAAGAAATAAAAAATAAATTTTCATACTCACACTGTCCGATTGCAGTTTTTGAATGCTTATCTGAAAACCCAAAACTAATGCAACGCCGCATTGCTTCAGGGTTCATTCCACCACCATCATCTAATAGAAGAGAAGTAAATTTACAATTATGCATCACTCATTCTTATCAAGGGCAAGGTGTGAACATAGACCATCGGCATCGCTAAACAGTTAATTTTTATTTTTTTTCATTAAGTCTGAGTTTGAGATATTGAATACCTTGAATTAACAAAGCTGTAGTTCCATCCCTGGGATTTGAGGTCTTATCCACGACAGCAAAGGTGGCCCCATTTTGTATCTATCCATAAATCAGACATGGAATACAAAACCAATATAAATCAAAATATCGCTTGTGCAAACAGGAGAAGATATATTCCATAAGTGATGAATCTGATGATCATATTCTATGTCTGCTGAGTGCTGATTAAACTAAATACGGCAAGTCAAATTAATTCACAACCTACATTGAGCTGATGCTTAATCTTTCTCACTACAGGCAAGAGTGTATTACGAGATTAGCAGACTTTCACACATGGTCACCCGGAAATGTGTATTATGTTAACATACAATATGAATCTAATCTCTCAACAAAAGGGACATGTAGAATCTAAGAGTATGTTACTGTATCTGACCAGAGAGTAATAGACAGAAGCAAAGTTGGTCTCGAAGAAAGACGAAAATGTAACCATGCAGCAGCAAAGTTCATCAACAGAAGTGAAGAGGAAGAAAAAAACTAAACTATTATGTTAAGAACTTCATTCAATCGTTAAAACAAACATACTACTTAAAGCAAAAAATATTATAGGTAGTAAACACAACAACCAAGAATATAGTTTAGAGGTTTCTAGTTACCAACAACAACCAAGAATATCGATGTTTCTAGTTACCATCCTAAACAAAAGATGACGATGTCACGATAAGAAATGTAAAGAAGAAAAATAAAATTATGATAGGTTACCTCGTCAATGGAATTATCAAGCAGTTCTGCCACAGCTGGTAGGACGGGTATAAGAGGAATGAGAATATGTAAGATGCTCAATATGATATAACTAAGCCAAAATAGGGAGCAATATCAAAGATGCATACCACCAAAGGCCCACTTATGAGAAGTAGCATTAGAATGAAGAAATTTGGGGTGAATATGAAGATAGCCCGTGCGATCTGCCAATTAAATAAAGAATCCCTGATTATCATGTAAAGGTCATATAAAGACTACACCTATCCTCAATAATATTCATGAGCTATTAAAACCCTAACTATGCAGACAACTTCACAAGTTTGAAACCCTTTTGGGCGTCGCACTTCACATTTTAGTGTTGTGACAATTTGAAATTAAGACCAACTTAGATTTCAGATGGAAAAGTACTTTGACATGCTGGCTTAGAAATAAGCCTGTCCTCATAGTCTCCAGCTTTCCAGAACTGTCGACAAATGGGGGCTGGAGACATTGATGATGTCGAGCAAAAGCCTGAATCATCAATTGGAGAGCACTCCATACCCGGGACACTATTTGGAGCACTTAAAGCAGTCAATCTTCTAATATTTTCAGATTCGGCCCTTCTAATAAGTGAATTGGATTCTCCATGACAGATTGAATCATATTCTTGGGACTCATTTTCTTGCAAAGATCTTCGGATATCTTGCTCCAATTTAACAGCTTTCAAGCCAAGCTCTCCAAGTCCAAGACTGTGGTTGCTATCTAAGTTCATGGAACTCATCTTACTGACTGGAAAAATGAAACACAAGCCAATCAGTTACCAAATGTACCATGAACATTTGTAGATTTACTAACGGGGTAAGTTGTATGAGGCAATGCAAGGCTTAAAGGAATAGAATAGATCAGGAAATCAGATGACAAATTTAACCAAAACTGAAGGTCTGGGAAGAAGACCAAGATGCAAGAACACAGAAAAATGTTTTGTAATCTAACTTGAAAGTTAGGAAGAAGAAAAAAACAGTTAGCAGTGGACATTTCTATGCATTACTAGAAAAGGGGAACACATGGTGAGCAGAAACAACCTTTTAAATCATGTAAGAGAATTTTGGATATCACTATATCTTTTATTGTAATTGTAATGGAGATAAAAGTGAAATGCTATGTCCAGGAGTCGTTTCCAAGCCATGGATTTTTTGCACTATAGTTTTTGGATACAATTACTAGAATAAGGCAGATATCTTTAAGAAACAACAGCCCTAATCCAGCCCTAATTACATTCAAACCCAAACTGACAGAACATGCCAAAAAAATTTGGGCCGGATGATTAGTACTTTCAAGCTCCATAACTCAACATTTCAATGGCGAAGGATGCTAGACATACAATGCTTATTGTGGTCAGTGGTGAGGTTGGATGTGGTGGAAGGTGGCAGTAATGGCATTGATGACTACATTCAAGTTGACCCTTCCCCCAAAATAAAGAAACTAAATTGTAGAGAAAATTAAATCAAAATCAATGTTTTCATCATCGGAAAGTGATTAAAACATTCATGCTAATGGTAAGTAGTTCAGCTGCTTGGACCAATACAATCAACAATCAAACCGAATTTGCAACACTGAGGGCTCAAAGGTGAGAAGAACGCACAAGCTCCAACGATAACTATTTTTGCATTTGTTGTCATTTTCGATAAATGTTAAATCCAAAGCACCAGAAAAGGGAATTTTATCTAATACTCATTTGTAATGCCTTGGCTAGACCCAGTCACAAAACCTTCTAATCGTGATTCAATAAAACGACAACCACATCCCCTTTGGGTGGCCTAATAGTGAAGTGGGTAATCCTAAACTGAAAAGTCACAGGTTCAAACCTTGCCAAACCTGTCACACATGGTTCTCCAAGTGTGTTTCCCTCTCCTGTGTGGTTTGTGTGGTTTGCGGGCCATTGCATAAGAAAGGGGTTTATACAGAGAGAAACAAAGATAGCAGCTGCGGATTTCCACGACATCAGAAAATAAAATAAGACGACAACCTCATAGTAGTTGGTTAAGTGTCATTTATGAACCATTGGTTCCAAAAAATATATTTTATTTTTGACTTGCATCGGTTCCAATTTTAGTTCAATAACAATCTATCCACTTTAACCTTTCCATTATAAATTACAAAGGTTTCATGGGTAAACATTTTCCAGACCAGTCCTTGCAACTAAGTAGAAACCCTTAATTGATAGCAAATGCACTATTCAAGTCTTTGATCTCCATATTAGCACAAGGGTCATGCTCCAACCATAGAAAAAAGAAAAGTTGCTCTATCCAACCAAATAATACTTCTTAAAACTGCTCATAAAAGGGGTCTAGCCCAAAATTGTTAGATAACTAAGCTATATACTAGTTAGTAAATGCAAAAAAAGTGAAGCTACTTTTGTTGTAAAAAGAGGCTACTTGAGTTGTGCTCAATAGGATCTGAATAAATGAGAAGACTACTCTCTAGAGAAAACAAACTATAGCCTCTCATCATTAGACCAACTAGAGATATTAGCCCATGATTTGTGCGGGCCATAGCCATAAAGGCTACGGGTGAGGAGTTCAACCGAAAATTGAAAACCCAAGTTAAACCAATGTGTTCGCTTTGGTTTTAGAGTAAAATAGATATATATAACCGAACCGACCGATAACCGAAATTTTCGGTTTCAGTTCGGGGCCGGTTAGTGATTAAGAAAAATTTCGGTTACCGATCGGTTATAACCAAAAAACACTGAATAAGTATAATAGTGTTTATTTTTTATACCAAAAGCTTTAGTGCCAGAGTGGATAGAGTGCCTTGCACTCGTGTCAATGCCGCGAGTTCCTTCTTCTTCTTCTTTTTCTGTGAGCTGCCTTTCCTTCCCTTTTTCCCCTCCTTGCCAAATTATCCCACATCGGTGGCAGAAAGTGTAATAAGCATGGGGTGGGGTTATAAAAAAGGGCGAGTAGATTCCATTAAATCAACTTGGGTACTGAGTTCATGGGCTGTTGAAAAGGCCTGTGAGCCATGGGCTGTTGAAAAGGCCTGTGAGTCATGAGCTGTTGAAAAGGTATGTGAGTCATGGGCCATGACATCAATACTATTTATTTTGAAGTCTCTATCGGTTATTTTTGGTTAACCGATTAATTGATCGATTTAACCGATCGGTTAATTGGTTAACCGATGACTTTAATCGGTTCGGTTTCGGTTTTGAATTTTCAGTGATTTTTTTTCGGTTAACCGACCAATTAAGCACCCCTATATATATTTGACCTTATTTTTCGCAACCAAAGTTCAGTTTTGTCACAAAAAAAGAAAGACCTGGTCAAACTAAAGTTTTATGTAAATATTCGCCTCACCAACCTCTGCCTCCTCCCACCCACCAATCCACCTTGTCCTCATGTTTGAAATCTCTTCCCCCACTTTTAATTATTGCATACACATACTTTAGTACAACCTATCCCTTTCCCCACCCATCACCCCTCAATCTCTTCTTTTTCCTCTCCCACAAAATTTGAAATAGGATTTAATTTTTCCACCAGATTTTGTCATGAGAAACGACTCATTGTCCTCATAACTCATCGGGTCACACTATCCATCAAATTTAGGACTAGAACGAAAGTTGCGGCCAATTCAATCAGTCTTCTTCTTCTCGATGGTTTTGATTCCAGTTGTGTGTAGATGATGAGCTATATACTGTCTTCCATACAGCTCCACAGACGAGAGCCCTTTGCTTTCAGCCATGGGCATCAGTGCTGGGAAGTGGAAGGTGCGGGAGCACTCCAACATTTGGATTGTCATTGATTAATTATAAAATCAAACTGACCACACCGATTAATTGCAATTCAGTTTGGCTCAATATGTACCTTTATTTCAGTTCTAAACTTCTAAGTATCATCCAACATTAGTCCACAGGCCATAATGCCACTAAATTATTCTCCAACCTAGAGCCCCTGAAAGCTACATAGAGCCTAATTTTCAATAAATACATAAGAGTGTGAATTACAGTGCTTTGACAATCTGTACCAAATGCATCGTTAGCTAACCAGAGAGGAAGAAACATATCCAACAATATTTTGTTTTACATAAACAGAAGAAAACTAGCTGGATAATACATGATGAGTGCATTTGTCACTTGTTTGGCTGGAAATATTTTTAGGTCAGAGCTACAAATAATCAACAGAGCAATTTTGATAAAATCGACAACACGGCTCAGTGCGCGCAATATCCACGACAAATGAGCAACCAAAAATAAATATTGAAGCAATGATAAGCTCAACTGAGGCCCTGTAGCCATACCTCGCAATCCGCGCAGCTCGAAGCTGGATTTAATTGGGAGATAATGGAAGAACTTCCTTCCGATTTCCGCACCAACAACTGGAGTTTGGGGCTCCGACGATTGGGATCCCCCCCCCCCCCCCAAAACAAAGTTCCCTAACTAAAATGGAATCCTCAGTGATTTTAATTTCTTTTCCTAGGTTTCTCGTGCGACTAAGTATGATCAATTACAGAGCTCTTTCAACTTTTAGTATGATCAATTACAGAGCTCTTTCGAGCGGCAGTAGAAAAGGCTGTTGCCGCCAGATTATTGAGATGAAATCCGGGCGGTCGGACATGCGGCTGCGTTGTAGAAGACCTGCAGAGGCCGGAAATAAATTTTCATTTAAAAATTCATTTTGTTTGTTTTTTTATATTTTTTCCACTTCTATAAATACTACTCCCTCCGTCCGCGATAAACCGACTCATTTTGACTCAGTGCGGGTTTTAAGAAATTGTTTGACTTTGTTAATAAATATGAATGAAAGTAGGTGGAAAAAGTTAGTAGAATATGAGTCTCACTTTTATATATTAGTTTTATAATAGAATATGAGTGTAATGAGTTAGTAGAGTGTGTGGCACATTTACCAAAAATAGTAAAAGTAAAATGGGACATTTTATTGCGGACGTCCATTTATAATAAAATGAGACATTTGAAATGGACGTTTGAGACATTTGAGACATTTTATTGCGGACGTCCATTTAATTGATGTAATTCTTTATATTAAATTAATATAATTTTATGAATTTTAATCAAGTAGTTTTCAAACTTTTTGTTATTTATTTTCAACTTATAAATATCGTAATTTAAATAAATATATAAAATTAATAAATAATAAAAATAATGAATATAAAAAAATGGAGTTGTGACTATTGTAGCTGGAATTTGAAATGCTGACGTGACAGTTAAAAAATATTATTTTAACTGAAAGGTGGTAGTTTGGACCAGAAGGCGGTGGTGGTTTAGGTTTGGACCAGAGGGAATGGGACGACAGAAAGAAGATAAATAATGAGATAGATAGAGTGTGGCGGTGAAATGAGGGATATGGTATGATTTATGTTAAAATAAAGTTTTGATATGAAAGTCCTAATTAAGCTCTTAATCATGTTAGCTCAGAAAGTGAAACATGTCATGTTAGGTCAGATGGTACAATATAAAATGATATGTCAAGTTCAATATAGTTATTCGCCCGTTCATAATAAGTGTGTCTTTTTTGCAATTTTGGTTATGTTCACAATATGTGTTGTGTATCTATTTCAGCACGTGACTCCATCCATCCCACAAACCTCATTTTGACTCAATTATTTACCATAACTCAACACTTAATTACCTAAAACAATACCTTTATAGACCCTTTTTTCTATTAAAAGATATATATCAACAATTTATTCAGAGTTTGAATTCGGAGGAAATTTTCAAATACACAAAAGTTTGTGTATTTAAACACCAATTTTATAAAATATATAAAAAATCACTAATAATTGTGTATTTGGAAGTTGGAACCGTCTACCCTTTTAATTTATAATCATCATGAGATTTATTTATTTATTTTGTTGGGATATGTGTTTTTTCAAGAACAATGGTTACTCTTACTCCCGAGGCATGAGAACGAGATATACCAACGGCTAAAACAATAATTAGGATAACATTTTAAAATAATAAACGTGACAAAATCTTGAAATTCAACGTCTGTTGCTCTGGAAAATATACAATGCATATTTATTTTATAACCAACAGGTATGGTGAAGTTTTGATTTATCACTTTTCTATTATTTAATATAAATCAAAGTTATTTAAAAAAATATAAATCGATAATTACCAAATCAAATTGTAGCCATTTCGGATTCGATTAACCAAATATCGATTAAAGGAAATTAATTTTTTTTTTCTCAGTACCATACCTTAATGTAGATCTAAAACCAAATACTGACCATATGATAGGGAAATTCGATAGCTATAAGTACTGCAATGTGACATTCCATTTTGACAAATAATAATTGATAAGGTTTATTATGTCAATTGATCTACGTTCTGTTATGGTCATGGCCGAAATTTATGGGCGAGAGTTATTAGCACACGTGAATTATACGTTCCGTTACCAAAAAAAAACATATGATAAATTCAATAAATCTACATTAATAATAGTGGTAAAGATTTAGAAGGTTAATGCTTCCTAAATCTCAAAAATTACCAAAAAAATATGCACTAAAAAACAATTATTAGTATAAAGACACTATCAACACAAGTGGGATACTACTAGTATACAGCACGCACCTATGATAAATATAGACTATATAGTAGTGGCAATTGCCAAAAAAATATGCATTAAAAATTAATTATTAATATAAAGACACTATCAGCACAAAAGTAATATATTATTAGCATATATCACACATCAAATTAGTGTAAGACACTATCAACACAAGAATAATATATTATCAGCATATAGCACACCCAAATCAACATATGATACATCCGCTAAATTTACATTAATGATAATGGTAAATATTTAATGGAGTTAATGCTCGTAAAATTCGAAAAGAAAGTGCATTAAAAATTAATTATGGACAAATATATTTCTATAATAATATTAAACAAATTTATAATAATCCGTAATTTTATTAAATCTCAACTATCCATATAAAATTGGTTTAATTATGCATTAACGGTATACTTTCTAGTTTCTCACTGTAATGCACTTCTATAATTAAAATAACAAAATGACAAACAAATAACAATACAAGCTTCGTGAAAAAATAAAAAATAAAAATACAATCAAATTGAAAAACGTCAAAAACTGACAAACTAACTCTGGCCGCCGCACCACCTGCTCTCCTCCGCCGTGCCACCACCTCTTATCTGCCGTGCCGCCTTCCCCCTCTGATCCGCTTGCTGCCTGCCCCCCTCTGCTCTGAGGCTATTTTTGTATGCGAGACTTGTAAGAAACCCATCAATTTATCCTTCATTGAAACCAATTAGCTATTATGACAGTTGGGTTCCTTACTGATAAAAGGAGGTGATCGAGCTGAATATCAAATCGTCAAATCCCCCGATCGTGAATTCGTGACCGTGGGTCAGCTGAATTCGAGGTCGATTTTGGTCTGACTCGATAGAAAGATAATCCGAGTTTCCGCAGGAAAAGAATGGAGTCGTTGCGGCAGGTATTCTCGGTGGACCTACTGGAGAGGTACGCTGCCAAGGGTCGGGGAGTGATTACGTGTATGGCCGCCGGAAATGACGTCATTGTGCTCGGAACCAGCAAGGGTTGGGTCATCCGCCACGATTTCGGCGTCGGGGATTCATTTGGTAGTTTATTTATTTATTATTTAATAGCAATCGAGTGGCTTCTGGATGCATGTAGAAGAAATCGTTTCCTTACTGTTTAATTTACATACTGCAATTGAGTTATCTAGCTATGTTGTTTGTTAGTATAGGAATTCCAAGTGTTGTAGGAAATCGATGAAAACATTGACCATGTCCAGATCACTAGTGATTTAACAGAAATTTGATTTCTATGTCTTTTTGTTTTGTTTTTTTCTGAATGTTAACTTTTAGACAAATGATAAACTCGAGGTAGGATAGGTTTTGAACTCCTAGCTTCCTCTCTATTCCTCTCTAATAATAGAGAATGCAACGTACCAGCTCTTCTACCAAGACTTGGTTGAAGTGTTGATCTCATAGCACATAAGAATCGTCGTTCTTACCAATGCATTTATTTTACCTGCACGGAGATGATTGAATTGTTGGTTTTGAAGTTTGTTTAGCTGAACTACTGTAGGACAAGGAATTGCTTTCCGTAAACATTTAATTTAATCATATTTGTTTATGTTCTTTCCCTGATATTGAACTTTGATTGAGTTACAGAATTTTAAATATTTGTTATTTATTTATACTGGGGGTCATTTGATAGATATTGATCTCTCTGTCGGAAGATCTGGTGAGCAGTCAATCCATAGGGTTTTTGTTGATCCTGGAGGTAGCCATTGTATTGCTACTGTAGTTGGCGGTGGGACTTCTGATACATTTTACACGCATGCAAAGTGGGTGAAGCCTCGTATTTTGAGTAGATTGAAAGGCCTTTTGGTGAATGCTGTTGCCTGGAATAGGCAGCATATTACTGAAGG
>JAYDZE010239966.1:0-20033 GCA_034509125.1 Monilaria moniliformis
CAAGAACAATTTTTCCACTTAGTAGAGGTAAACATAGTTTCCAAACCGTCCTTATTATCAATAATACTCTGGATAGTGAAATTCGTTGTGGCAAATCTTGTTGGAGCAGGACGAATCAGCTCTTTCCCTGTGAAATTTCTCATTAAAGCTAGGACATAACCATGATTACAGATAAAGTTACTTATTTGCTTTGCTTTCCGATAAACATTTGCAAGTTGAGATACCTTATATAATTTCTCAAGCATCAAATCAATGCAATGGGCATCGCACGGTGTCCAATATAAACTCTTCCTTTTCTCCATCAATTCTTCTCCCGCTTTCTTATAAGCAGCCGCGTTGTCGGTCACAACCTGCACAACATATTCCTCTCCGACCTCTTCAACTACGTCGTCTAAAAGCTTAAAAAGCATATTAGCATCTTTTATAACATCTGACGCGTATGTTTGTCCTACCATCAGACATGATTGTCACTCTAGTGTTTGCCCAAGATCTCTTAATGCTCTCAATCATGTTATTTGTAGTATTTACTTCATCTTTCAAAATCCTCGTCGACAATTGATACATTGTAGGTGCTTTTAGCCCAAGTCCATAATCAGCAACTGAGCGAAGCATATTTATAAAAGATGGACTGTTCTCTACATTAAAAGCAAGACCATTCTCAAAAAAAGAATCGTCCAAAATCTAGACAAACCTTTTTCCTATGCTTATTGCCGTTGCGAAGTACTTTTTCATGTGGTTCACCGCCATCAACTCCACCTGATAGAATCTCAACATCATATCTAGCTGCCATAAATCTATCCATGGGACCTCTAATGTGACGAGTGGAAATTGCACCTAAAATCATTTTATGATTTTAAGATTTTTCAAATATGAATACCTTAACAAGAATACTAAATTTATTATTAAAAAAGTTACTAAAATGTAAAAAAAAAAAAAAGAATTTAGGATTAAACCTGGAGTCGGGCTATGTTCGTCTACTCCAAGACCAATACCGGTAGCACCACAATACGATCCGTGATTCACTTCGAAATCAAAATGTTCTTGCGCTGCATGTCGTGCTTTAGCTTTTATACCCAAGTAAGCTTTCATTTCCTCTTTCACCTCTGGTGGTACTTTATGGCATGGTTTAACATCTTTATGAGTCCAGGCAAGATGATTCTTCAATCTCGTAACTCCTCCTTTTATTTGTGTATCACAATAGTTACAAGTAAAATAAATATAATTTTTTCCAGCGGTCCCTGTTCCTTCCACTTGTGTTCCATGTTTCCAAGCTGGATCTTTTCTGTTTTTATTCATTTTTATTTCCTATGCAATAAAATAATAAAACAATTGTCCGATTAAAAATAAACAAATAATAAACAGTTAAGTTGCTTGATTGTCCGATTAAAAATAAACATATAATAATCGAGCAATTGTATTATTATGGGCAGCGCATGGAAAACACCCTCGTTTTATAACTTTTATTATCATATTATGGGCAGCGCATGACATGAAGGAATAATAAACAATAGGCAGCCTGTTCAAAATCTGGGAATAGGCGTATAGATGCATGAGACGCAGTAGCACATGGCTTTGAAATAAACAAATTATAAATACTTAAACAATAAATAATTAAATAATATAAATAATAATTATTTAATGGATAGTGGCGGGCAGCACATTGAAATTGACCATCAGCATCAACTATGCAAAACTGATTGTTCATATTATATATTATTTGTTATTGCTTTTTAAGCAATCATCATTACGTTGCAGTGAAGGCAACAAAACTGTCTGCAACATCTTCCAAAAAATAAAAAACAGAGCATGAAACCGCAGAAATTGTCTGCAACTTCTTCCCAAAAAAAAAAAAAACAGAGCATAAGCTATTGAAGATGAGAGTCGAAGAGTGCACTCACTCAAACAGAAAATCGAAAAATATTTATAAAAAAAACTGTATAATACAGCCACCTGCAAGCCTGCAAATTTCCAGCAACTTCTCGTGTGTAATCCCGCAGCTTCTCGTGTGTAATCTCTGCTCCCTCTTGTGTACTCTGCTCTGCTCTCTCTTGTGTGATATGCTCTGCTCTCTCTTGTGTCGTGCTCGTTATATAGATAGTGGTAGAAACTCATACATGGTAAGTAATTTAGGGTTTTTTTTTTATATATATCTTTCCAAAGAATTCAAACCCTCCACGTCTCTTCCCATATCTAACCTCACCACGCCGCCTCACACGAATCATTGCGGCGCCGCTTCAATGCGCACGCCTCATACCACAAAACGCCCGCCTCTACAAAATATGGCATAGCGTGCGCCCTGTGACGGCTGGTGCCGCAATGCACTGAGGTGCGCCTCAGTGCGTGCGCATCGGCCGTTTTTTTAAACCTTGCCCACATCTGTAAACAAGCCACTCACGTCCTCGAGTTGTATCAATTTCACCCCGCCGGAAATAGCCTTATCCTCAAGAATAAAGTGAGGAAATTGGTTGCACATCCGTCCATGTAGACTCTTCTTCCAGTAACCCAACCCATTTGACCAAGACTTAAGGTACCTCGGCATCGTCTCACATAATCTTTTTTCGACCAACAATCGCCTCAGGGAGGAATGGGAACTCCATAGTGGCTAATTCGTCGGGTAACTTGGGCTCAGCCACATTGGTACCTATTGCCCGTTTGAGCAGCGACACATGGAAAACCGAATGCACTTGGGAACCGTCCAACGATCACAATTGATAAGCCATAGCTCCCACACGAGCAAACACCTCAAAGGGGCGAAAGGAGCGGGACTTGCCGAAATAAGGTATTTTGACGGAAAAGATGGAACTTCAAATAAACAAACTCAAATAAACAAACTCACCCACATTGAAGATGACATCCCGATGATGTTTGTTCGCTTCCCGAATCATGCGTTGTTGTGCACAAGACAAGTGAAAGTGGAGTTGCTCTAAAATCTCATCTCTTGTACGTAACACCTCCAAAACTGCCTGGACACAACGTACTTCTCCAGGCAAATAACGTTGCAAAGTGGGCGGTGGCCGGCCATACACAATTTCAAACGGCGTGGTACCCGCTACTGACTGGAAACTCGTATTATAGCCATACTCGGCCCATCCCAACCACTTATACCATTGCTTTGGTCGTTCGGATGAAAAATACCTCAAATATGTTTCCAAACATCGGTTTAGTACCTCGGTCGGGATGATATGCCGAATTCATCCGCGAAGTGGTACCCGTCAAGCGAAACAGCTCGCGCCAGAAAGAGCTAATGAATATTGGATCACGGTCGGATATAATGGAGCCTCACCACTCCTGCATAAAAACTTCGGCTACTCCCTTAGCCGTGGATGTTTCAGCCTGTTTCAGCCCCATAAAATGTCTACAACAAGAATGCAGTCCTATCTCCCGAGCGTCATCACGAAGTCAATGCTAATATCATCCCATATTCGGCTTGGAATGGGTAACGATAAGAGAAGCCCCCCGGGGACTTAGTTTCTTACTTGTTTCGCTCACAAACCTAACATGCCGCGACGAACCTCGTCACGTGTTTCGTCATGCCAATCTAATGGACATTGGCAGCTATCCTTCGGTAAGTATGAAAAGCACCGGCATGTTCGTCTGTCGGGGTGACATGGAACTTAGCCAACAACCTTTGAATCCACTTGGAATGTGTTGGAATACTCCTTGTATCACAACATAATGTTTAGGTGCAACACGCCGGTCTGTCTCCAATGTCTTTTTTATTTCAGCAAGTCTTTTTGATTTCAGCTTGTTGAATTGTCATCCAGTCTAGCCATTGTGGGCGTGATATCACCGCACACTCGAACACTCGTCACGTCGAGATAACGCGTCGGCTGCTTTATAGGTTTTCTTTCTTGTATACGATCATAAAGTCGTATACCAACAATTTAATCGCTCAACTCTGTTGAGCAGGTGTGAGTAAGGACTGAGATAGGATTTGCTTCAAACATTTTTGGTCAGTGCGTAGAACAAAGTGTCGTCCCAACAAGTAAGGACAAGGACGCCAATGTTGAATTGCCAAGACGAGTGCCATTGGTTCCTTTACGTATGCCGATTCATTGAGCACTAGGTTGAGAATTTGTTTACAGAATTATGCTATTGGCCTCCCTTCTTGCATGTGATTCTTGCATGTGAACAGCTCCAATTCCATTCCCCGATGCATCACATTCAACAACGAACTCTTGCAAAAATTTGGGCATTTGAAGAAAGGAGCCGAGGTTAGTGCACGTTTTAGTTCGACAAAAGCCTTCTCGCAGTCCACACCCAAGAAGATGACGCCTCTTTCTTTAATAATGCCATCAAAGGAACCGCCACTTGTCCTTGTCCTTTAATAAATTGCAAGCCGTGGCGCTCCGCAGATATTTTTCGGCGTTGGCCATTTCATCATCGCCTGCGTCCACACGAACATCACACATTTCTTTCGGTTAGTTACCAGCTTATGCCTGCTAAGTTCGCCAAACACCTGCCGGAGATGCGCCAAATGTTCTTCCCAAGGAACACTGTAAATCAATGTAATCAAAAAATACCAAAACGAACTTATGAAGATATGGACGAAATATATCATTCATAAGGCTTTGAAACGTTGCCGGGGCATTGATGAGACCAAAAAGCATAACGAGGAATTCGCAGTGCCCCAAATGCGTACGAAACGCAGTCTTGTGTACATCGGATTTAGCCACCCGGATTTGATGGTACCCGCCTTTAAATCTAACTTACTGAACCATCGTGCGTCGTATAATTCATCAAGCAACTCTTGGATAATTGGAATTAGATACTTATCCGGTATAGTGCTTTTATTTAATTCGTGCTATCCAAACAAAAATGCCAAGATTTGTCTTTCTTTCGCACCAGAAGAATTAGACTTGGTTGAATTACTTCTGCAGCTAACATTTTGGCAACCAAACGTTTCATTTCATCTTTTTGTGCATGAGTGTAACAATAAGGTCCTACCGTAACGGGAGATGTTCCTGGTTGTAAGACGATTTGGTGATTAGAGTTGTGGAACAGAGGAAGCCGGTTGATTTGTCTAGTTACAGTGGTGGCCTTCAGTTGCTTGGCAAGGCCATTCCCTTGGGTAATCAGCTTCTACGCCGGCCTCCAACTGCCATAAAATCCAACATCTGGAGTTCGCGGGAGGAACAGGCCCGCCGCGTTAACGCTGGTCCCTCGAAGCCACACCACTTGCCCATTCCACATGAATTCCATCGTTAAGGTGCGATAATTTGCCATGATCTCTCCCAATTGTGTTAGCCATGATACGACCAAGATCACATCGATGTTGCTTAGGGGAAATAGATGACAAGTAATGATAAAGTTGTGAGAACTCAATCGAAGTGGAACCCCATGCATACTCCCTCTCCCTCGGCTCGTACCTTCGTACCATCGCCCAACGTAACGGCGAAGGTATCCGTTGCTGCCACTTCCAATCCAGGCTTCGCGCCGCTGTTTCCGTGATAAAGCAATGTCTTGGGCCACTGTCTATCATGATTTTAACTCGATGCTGTCCCACATGTCCGATTAGCTTCAATGATCAGAACCGTCAATTCCGTTAGAGGATCTCAGACAGCTCCATGCGCAGGATGGTTGGCTCTAATTCCTTCGCGTCGCTACCCTCCTCGCCCATGGCATCATAAAACTCCTCTTCAGGCTCAATCTCGAAAACATGTTCCATGCATGTTTCCGAAATTCTTCACTCAATATGCTCCAAAATGGTCGAGGGTTTCAGGGTGCCATCCCTCCATTGTTGAAATGGCCTAGGAGTCGGAGGTACCGTTTGCCATCCTGAGGGGGTGTGCGGGGCTGCTGCAGATTGCTCACCCGCGATGCATACATGGAAGTTGGAGTATAAAAAAAATCGATTCGCTTCGCCATTTTGAGGGCGCCGGCATAGCTGGTCAGGTTAGGGTCTCTAATTTGTGCTCTTATACGTGATTTTAATCCTCTCTGAAAAACCCAATGCTTGTCGGTAGGTCAGTTTGGGCAGTTGGGCCAAACGCTGCTATATACTTGTCAAGAGTTCCTACCTGCGAAGCTTCATAAGAATTAAATGCGGAACTCGTTCCAAACCTTGGTTGCAATTCCCCCGCGGAATTGTCCCACGGCGATCGACGCAAGAGAATTTGGACCCATGACAGACATTGCTGGACCAGTTAAAGCCACGAGAGCAACTTGCACTCGGCGCTCCATGGGCGTGTTGTGCACAAGGAAGTACTTATTCGCTCTGGCTATCCACGATAGCACGTCAGATCCATTGAAGCCGGTAGATCCATGGTTTGCTGCAAACCATCGAGCTTCCCGGGGACGAAGCGTAACCCCGTGACTCGGCGAGCATCTTGGCGATGGGCTCCAGTTGAGTTCGGTTGTGTGCAGATTCCGTAATTGACACTGCGTTAGATGATGGTCTTGGCTATAATGCCGTTCAAACAAGTAAAATTTTGAATAATCTCTTAAAACATGCAAGAACCTCTATATATAATCCTACCAATTAACTTAATGCAATAATGATTACATTACTGCTTAGTAACTGACAGCTCCACTACTATGTAACAGCTCCACTACCATATAACAGTTCCACTATCACGTAAATGCCCCTCCACTACCATGTAACAACTTCCTTACTTCATCACACACATGTCCATTGCCCCTTTGAATGCCCTGGAGTCCCACACCTTTCGGTTCCCACGTCTGTAAACAAGTCACTCACGTCCTCGAGTTAGTATCAAACTTCCCCAAATTTATTATTGAAGTTTGTCCGACATCACATGAACCACTAAACCAATGCTGTTTGAACAATGAAACAACATAGTTTTATTGCTGAAAAAATTGGTAATGTTGTAATTGCAAAACCATTGCAAGGTGGATTTGTAATTGCAATGTATCAAAAGCTGTGTGAAAGTTGAAAATTCGGGTAAACATTGTGTTATTTTTGGAAATTAACTGCTGATATGCCTTTTGAATTTCAAGAAGACGGGCTATTCTCTTAGGTCAAGGGAAACCGAACTGAAATGTTCATTTCATCTACTTTTAACTCCTGAGTTATAATGTCACCGTTCAGTAGTTTTTTTGAATTTCATGCAGTTTAAAAATCTGAATGTCATTTTCCTGACCTATTTGGCTAATGATAATACTGAACCTGAGTTGCTGCTAGTCTATACCATTAAAGTTGTATAGGTTTTATATTGTCCTTCGCTAGTTAGTACTGAATCGAGCTCTGTTGGATTGTATAACTTGGCTAGATTTTAATCTGTTTGTGTTAAGAATTTTAGGCCATGCCCTCCCTCTTTGTTTCTAAGAATTCTATCTGTTTATTCTTTATTGTCTAAAGCTTTGATTGACCAACTTAATAGTGTCCGGCATGGAGTCATTTTTTCATTCTTATCTGCGATGTTAATTTTTGGTTGCATTTGTGATGGCTTTCTGTATATTGCACTAGTCCTTGGTGAGGCCAATTGATCAAAGTACTTGGTCGATGTTGTTTTGGGATTATACCAATTTCTGATTTACGTCCACAGCTTCTGCACATAGCCCCAAAACACTATGCTCTGTGCAGAAAATCAAGTCTTGAACTTATAGTGGTTTTAAGGATTTACAGCGTTTTTCATTTATATGCTTTACATATTTTTTCCTAAAATTGCACTATAGGCACAAAATTTTAAGCTTAGGAAGATTTATTTAGTGGGTAGACAATTTCTCTCTTCGATTTTTCCAGGTATCATATACAACCAAAGTTGTGACTCTGCAGAAAAATGGCAGAGTGGTCAACTGTAGCTTTTCAGCTCCTATGTTTGTTGTGCATAGTGATTGTATGGTGCTATCTCATTGAATTAGTCCACATGACTATTTGGTGGTATGAAGTGCTTATTTCTTGAAGGATGTCTTCTTGTTGTCCAGGAAAATGAGAGACAATTAGCTGCAAAAGAGGCATCCCTTCCCGGGGAACCAACTCCTGATGATGAGAATGCTGTTACCCTCCTTGTGCGGATGCCTGATGGGAGTAGGCGGGGACGACGGTTTCTCAAGTCAGACAAGCTACAGGTAACATGTTGGTGGAGAAGTATATCTGCTCTCCTTGGGCTAAAAAGGAATCTTGTCAGATGAAAATGAGATTTATATTCACTCTTTTATTGGTTTATATCTTGTTAAATTTAGGTTTGGAAGATAACAAACCACATCTTTAATAGCTGAGAAAAATTGTAAGAAGTTTTAGTGGTCATTCCAGATTAGTGTATCCCAAGATCCGTCACATTTGTTCTCACCTCTTCTCTTGGTGTGCCTTACTTAAGGTCATGCATAGTGGGAATAAAATTGTAAAAACCACTGCACATATCCATTCATCTTTATACACTTCATTTTATTCAATGGTTTTACCTTTTGGCAAAGTTATTGGATTCAATGAGTATAATAGACTGGTTAGCATTTTTAAATATATTTGATTAGATTAACTATATAGGCATTATATTATTATAAAATATGTTTCACGTATATCATTGTAGTTTACCTTTTGGCAAAGTTATTGCATTCAGTGTCCTTGTTATCGGAATTGCGTATTGTTCATCTCGATTGGTCGCACTTACTAAATTCGTTTACGGTTATTTTAGCTCACTTGTGTTCATTGTTTTACAGAGTCTATTTGACTACATTGATATTGGCAGAGTGGTCAAACCTGGCAGCTATAGATTGGTAAAACTTTTGTCACAATGTTTCCCTGATAGAGAGAGAGAGAGAGAGAGAGAGAGAGAGAGAGTCCTTAATATAAAAGTATAGATTAGGAACTCTATGATGTTTGAATGTCGGATTTTTCTTATTTTCAGGTGAGGCCATATCCTCGACGTGCTTTTGGTGATGGAGAGAGTCCCTCAACTCTTGATGAATTGGGTCTAACCAGCAAGCAAGAAGCTTTGTTTCTGGAGCTGATATAGTATATATGCTTATTGTTCAAAGCTCCCAAGAATTCAGACCAATACAGTACCAATTTTCTCAACTCTTGTTAGTGATCTGAAGATGTGGGGGTTAGTTTGTTGCTTTTGGTTGGATGATAGGACTGATATTTGTTATGAGGGCACGATTTTACTCTCATTTTTATACAAGTAATCAACTGAAGTTAACTCAAAAAAGGTTCTTGGACTAGAACTGTCTACATTGTGTCGGATCAAATCTGCCCTTTCCTTGGGAAATGGTTAAAGAAGTGGCATTTTCCTGGACCTCAAATTAGAACGGCTTTGTCCCTGTGTTGCTATTAATTTGCCTGAATTAGAGATTGCTATTTCTATGTATGTGGTTGATATTGGTGTTATATGATTATGACATTTCTTCTTGCTGGATTGCTTGTTCGGCTTTGAACCTAATGTGGTTTGAGTTTCAGCCTTGCTCATAATCACTCACATGTTGGCCTTCTAAGCTTTTTCGAGTTTAAGCCTTGTCTCCCATCTCGATGCACAACATGTTGGCCTACATGTGAGGTCTGTTTTGTTTTTTTTGGCGATTAAAGTTGAAAATCGAATAATCTGGTTGGATAGTAACTGGCTGGAACATTTAACTTGTATAGTAGTGGACCGAGAAGCGTGTCCTTAATTCAGTGTGTACTGACTTGGAAAGTCGTCGGAATCCTTCTTTACGCGCTCACATTTTTCGTGTCTTTGTTTTCCAGTTTTCCACTTGTCATGTGATTTCTTTTGAAATGCATTTAATGTCTATTCTTTTACAAGCTAATAACTATCCAATGTGGAATCGAGAGTATTGGAATTTGAACAATTTGTTTTCGGGATAAATGTATAATGGCGAAAATACATTTGGTTTCTTATTACATTTTTTTATTTGCAGGGATTACAAAAAGTTGAGAAATTGTTGGAAGAAATATTTGTGCAAGTAAAAGAACAATAGATAAATGTCTAGTATAAATTTCTAAACATTGGACATTGTCGTAAATTTGGCCTAAATATTGAACTTATGTATATAGGACTTAATTCTACAATTTGCCATAACTTGGATCTTTCTATTTTTAGTATGTGGTGGAGCTTAGATTTTGACACTCATGCCATGTTAAAATTTAAAATTGACATATATTATTGATTTTGTTGTTAGATGTTCCGAATTTGACATTGATACATTAAAAAACTCTAGTTCCAAAACACTAATTTCTAATTTATTTATTTATATCATTAAATATTATATGATAAAGTTGACAATACAAGATTATAACCTAATAATGGTTTTCAAATACCTAGTATCGATACTAAAAAGTGATGAAAACAAACACTAATATATTTCGAATAAAAAACTATCCTAATAATGAAAACCATTTAAACCATTTTCCAAATATATCAAAAGCGCTCTTTATAATGAGTAACACTGCAATTTGTTTATTGTAATGCTAAAAAGATGATGAAATATAATTGCAAAATTAGAATAAACCAAGCGATATCCCAACAAACAATAAGCTTTGATTGTAATCGTTATTCTTAAAAAATGTGAAAAAGTACACTCTTGTTTGAACGGATGTACACTGTAAAAAAAGATTTGATATCATCGGTTTTGTTAGTATAATTGTCACTTTTTTTTAGACAATTGTCGCTTTTTTGTTAAAAGTTAAAAGAACAAAGTGGTAATAGGCAAAGTGACACTTTAAGATAGTCAAAATTAAAAGTTTAATATAATCAATCTGATTTCAAGAAATACAAATGTCTTTCATGAAGTAATTCATTTTTACGTTTTTCACATATTTTTCTCTCTATTTCTCATATATCTCTCCCTTCTCCTGCTCTCTCTCTCTCTCTCTTTGACAATACTGAAAATCCAAGTTCAACATCTCTCTCTTGGTTCGACTGCTCTATCTCTCTCTCTTTTCGGCGGTGGCGGATACGAGTACTGCTCTCGTCTCAGTACAGGCGACAGAGAAGGAGTCATGTTCTCTCCCTCTTCAACATTGCTGAGAAATCGAAAGCTTTTTTCGGCGGCGACAGTGTTTACCCCAGGTAACAGCTTTTACTCAGAGTATGGCAACGGTGGGTTTCTCAAAATTTAGCGTCGTTCATTTATTTCACTCCGGCGATGAGATTTCCGGTCCTTTTCACTATGTAAATATTCTTTTAACACTTGTGGTTTCTAGATCTAGAATGGTATGAATGTTGAATAAGTATATGGAACATTTGAACCACGCGTACCTAAGTCTCGGGCTCCTGGCCTTAGCTTTGTGCACGCTACTTTGATACACGTGATTCGAATATGAAATGTTCGAACCATGCGTACAAAATTCTTGCACACCCGATCTTGGCTTTGCACGTGATACTTTGCTAAGCATGGTTTGAATGTTCCATATTCAAACCACGCGTACCACGAATCTGCATTTGAAATACTAGTTTGTGCGAAATTGTTTCATACAGATTAGGAAAACTGCTGTCATCATTGCCCGTGGAGGGGTATGGAATAACAACGCATACGAGGATGGATGAAGCGAGTATATTACCATACTGCCGAGTTGTATAACATATGTTGATTTATTAAGTAAGATTGAATTGCATTTAATGAAGGATAAGAGTATGTATATGTATGAGATAGATGCATTAGTGCAGTCCTTCACACGTGAAACCATGATAATGAATATCACAGATGATTTTGAGCTGTCTTATTTGATGGATTTGGAGGGAATTGCCTACATTACATGTTACCGTTTTATTAATTATAATGAATGTGTATCTGTCGTCAATCATCCTATAATATATGGGGATTTCATGAACTCGTTAAATACGCAAAATACATGTACATTACTTCAACCCCATAGACAGATTGCGACAACTTCAAGAAATGTGAGTGTGCAAAATGAGAGTGATGATCATTTGAATGAAGTTAATTTGAGTGATTATGTTGATTATGATATGGAACCACATGATTTTGGTTGTGATTTGGGTTAAATACTGGATGATAGCTTTGATAATAATGATGAGGATGTTGAAAATGATGACAGTCTTGGTGTCTGTGATGATGTTGTGGTAGAGATCGCTTCATTGTGCCACCATTAGATGTAATGATGAAATTATTGAAGAAAATCACTAATAGGGTTAATAGCTAGTGGATTATTCTTGGTGCGACATATCAAGAATCTCTACCTTGTGCAGAACTACGTATAATTAATGAATTCGTAACTGATACACCATGTCATGGTATTGTATTCTTTACGAAAGAGAATATGGTTACAACATAACTACATTATATGTTGAATTATGTGGCATTTATTACTAAGCGTTCGTCAAAGACAAAATATTTTGTCATTTGCAAACACGAAGCTAAATATTCATTCAATGGAAAATCCATGGAGAATATACAATGAGAGACATCACACTTGTTCATCTTATTTGAGAAATCATTCTACTCGAAATGTGTGTTCTAAGGTACTAGCATCATACTTTGTTTCTAATTTGATGGCTGAGGGTGTTGTTCTTAGACCAAATGATATTCAAGCATAAACTACTAAGACAATTTGGTGTTGAGGTGAAATATTAAACAACTTTAGTTGGGATTAATCAAGCACTAACTATTACTTAGGGCATCCGCATTAGCGGGCGAGACTTAACATTTCCCTTACACTATTCATGGGCCTCACAACAACTTTTTCCTCAAAATTTTACCTCCTGCATCAGTGGCTGAGCCTTAACTTTCCCTTACAATATTCATCTTTTATTTTTTTTTAATTCTTTCATAATTCATATTTCAATTTCATAATTTAAATTCGAATTAACTTGAATAATATAATTAAAATTCTAAAATTATTTACTAAAATTTCAAAATCACATTAACTAAAGACCTAAATTACATTATTGAAAATAATAAAGTTACATAAATTAAAACCCTAAATTACATAAATTAAAGTAATAAATTGCATAATTAAAAACTAAAACTAAATAAATCTCAATTGTTGCTTCAAATTGTTAACAAGAAGGTGGTGGTTCTCGGCTTGTTCGTCCATCATTTTAGACGTGTTGTACGCTGGCTTCGAAGAACAACTTTAACAAAGCGGCGCGGGTTGTGTTATCTATTTAGCATCTCATGTTGCCTACCTCATCCGCCATTGCAGTAGCCGTTGACGGTGTCACCTTCCATTTCTCTTGCGTTTCACCGCCTTCTGGCCAACGGGCGGCACCTCGCTCGGAACAGGCTCGGGTTCGACATCTCTACTCGTGCTGAATTGGTCGTCGGACGTATGCTTTGTACGCTTAAAACCAGCCGACCCGCTACCCGTCCATTTTTCGCAAAAGCAAGCCTTTTCCCAAGTCTTGATATACTTGAACGGTTTCTTGGTCACATTCAAGTATGTGGACAACGTATCATTCAACATGTTCGACTCACTTGAACCGCTCATTCTCTCCCTTTTGATTGAGTTGTAGATTGTGCAGAATTTGGAGAATTCGGGGTTTACTCTGTCGTAATGGCTCCGAAGCATATGAATCGCGCGTTCGAGTGTGCCTTGAGGGCATACCTCGGTGTACTTGTTGGCCACCTTTGCCCAGAACGACGACCTCTCTTGTTGGTTGCCGCAGGCCGTGTCTTCGCTAACATTGACGTATACTTTGAAAATGCGCATCATTTAATCCGCGGAGTATGCAATTCAGACTTCATGCTTGGACCTCTCCGCCTTGTTGGAGAGGTTGATGGCATCGAGATGTGGGGAGAACGAGCCAAGACAAGGAGAGTTGTAAACCGTCAGTTGAGATCCACCGAAAGCATATGGATCGATCCCTTGCGACAACAAATGTTGAATCACGGTTTGATTGTTGAGAGTATTAGACATGATAAGAAGAGAAGATGAATTGGAAGAGATGAAGTATATGAAATTGGTGTGAAGAATGAAACGTGGGGTGTTGGGTATTTATAAAAGAAAAAAAAAGAATTAAAAAAAGAGTCGTTCAACATGTGAATGCTAGGAAATAAAAAAATTATACAAACTAGTCGTTCCCGGCTTTTTTTAATTTTTTATTATTTTACATTTATATAAAAATTATAAAATTCGAAAAAGAATGGCCAGTCGCTATATTGGGCGCATGTCACGCACCCGAGCTGTGATTGGGCGCGAGACACGAATGCGCGAAATGGGCGCGTGACGGCACACCCTGCTCGCGGGCCATCCCTAGAGTTCGAGTCGTCGGCTCTAATGCCTGCAATGGCGGGCTTTAGGCGGGAGGGGCATGCCGCTGATAACACCTGGCGACACAAACAAGTGTTTTAACGTGCTCTTCATGTATGTGTACATGTTGCAGTACTCCAATCCTGTTTCCTTTGTAGGATTTAGTGCATGTCGTACCATTATCGTAGTTGATGGTGCAGATTTGAAATTGGAATACAAAGTATAATGTTTGTTGTTGTTGCAAAAGATGATAATGAGGAAATATTTCCATTAGCTTTTGGGATTGTGGATGTATAAAGTGATGCCACATGATTTCAGTTCTTTAGTCAGTTGCGGGTGTCATTTGGTTACCCCGAGCACTTGTTGCCAGCTTCTCAACATCAATTATGCAGTGAATACTGTCTATCCACAGATTCCTCATGCGCTTTGTAGGTGTCATATATAGGATAATATCAAAAAGTGGGGTTAACGTGTAATTACTATTTCCAGCAAGCTGCAAATTCTTATATGAGACATGACTTTGACGAGCATCATCATCTGCACCTCGCGCGCATCATAAATTGATGAGTCTTGTGAAGTAGATGAGCCCGTTTGAAATGTCTCGTGCACCATTATAGGTGTTTAACTACTAACACTGATGAATGTTTAAACGGCCGACTACGATGTGCTAGGAAGATGCCGGTATGTTCCCTTTTGGAGTGTGTTCACAATTTGATCAAGTAATAGTTTGTGGAATGGCTTGCGAAAGCTGTACAAAAAAATAACAAGTTAACGGAGTTTGCATCATTCAAATTAGAAAGATAAATGGAGTTGGGCCTGACCATGAGCGTTGAAACAATTTCTACAACAAAGTATAAGGTTATGTGTTCTCGATGCCAACAACGAGATCATTACCACAATACATGCATTGCAGTTTTACCAATTACGTCGGAAGAAGTTTTTAGCAATGAACCTAGTGTTAGTAGACCTCGTAGATAGAAATGATGTGGTTGGTCATTACTTGATTAACATATAAGGAAAGAGAGAGAGTTCCATAATCATTAATTAATTTTTGACTTTTCCAAGTGTTTCATCAAAACTTTGGTATGCTTGGTTCGCATATGAAAAATTCGAACAATGTGTACCAAAGTCGAGCGCGCAAAGCCAAGGCCGGACGCGCCGCGTGGTTCGAATCTTGAAGATTTGAACTACAGATACCACACTAGCGCTCGCTCAATTAACTTATATGTTCGTATTTTGCATATTTTGAATTTACCATGTTTGCACAATAATATTTAGAAAATACTAAAAATTATGGCGATGTTTAGAAAATATTAAATATTCACAATATTCTCTTCATTAAACACTACTAGATGTTCGTGAATAATGCAACTGTGTGTATGAATAATGGTTAATGACTATATTTATGCTCACCACCAATATATTGCGTGGAGATGCGAAGTAGTTTGAAGGAGCTGGACACTCCATATTAAGAAGTTAAGGAATACAAGGATCGAACTATAAGTTTTTTCATAGTACGCTTAGTTCGAATATGGAAAATTCGTATCAAGCATTCTATGGAAAAGCTTATAGCTCATTCCTTGAATTCTTTAACTCTTAAATCGAGATGTCCTACTTCTTCATACTAGTTCCCATATCCATGCAACTTATTGGTAATGAGCCCTGCCAATAAGCCATTATTCACACAAAAAACATAAATCGTGTTTAAAATACATGCCAAAAATTAGAGTTTGTAAATTACATATGAAAAAATAAAAGCGTTTTGAAATCAGCCAACATCGATATCCATCTCAACACGAATAGTGTCGTGCTAACCCGGTAGATGGTCTCGGCAATATGTTACCAATAATCCTTAATTTCGTTCTTGGTCATGTTCTTCTTCAGCTTAACACCCTAGGAGCTCAACGTACTTGAGGCACATAGACCATATCTGACACTATCTATATGTATCAACACATTGTCTGAATGATATGTAAACTTAAGCTCAGTAAATTTGCTAGATTTATTATACCCAATTTTAATTTTTGTACCAAGCTAACACGCGCCCAATGCTAACGCGCGCTAGGATTGATACGCATGGCACGCGTATCAAACTAGTGTGCGCCCAATGCCAAGGCTGGGCGTGCGCTAGTTTTATTCACGTGGTTCGAATTTGAAAAATTCAAACCATGCAAACCAGACCAGCGCGCGGGCAATGCCAAGGCCGGGCGCGCCACTTTAGTATGTGTGGTTCGAATTTTTTATGTTCAAACAATGCGTGTTAACTCGAACGTGCAAAGCCAAAGCCGAGCGCACATTACTTTGCTACGCGTGGTCCAAATGTACTATATTCAAATCAAGTGTACCAAAGTAGAGCACAATATTAAGTGCCACATTTGGTACTCACAACTCATCCCACATAAAACTCATTTTGTTCGTATACCTTTTTTTAGAAATTTGTCCATTTTCCAAAATTCTCCCCCCATGCCCGCACACACTCTGGGAATAGTCCTTCTGCAAATAGGCATAATCTCTCCAGATCTTTTTCTAGAATGACCTCTTCCACATTCTTGTCATACGTGCTATCTGCAGTGTCATCTTTGTGCAATTGATTCCAAACTTTATTAATTGCGACCTATAATAAATATATTTTTGTGAGCCTCTAGTGAGCTTCCTATCACAACAACATCCTCTTGCACATTATGCAGTTTTGCAAATTCTGGCGAGGTGGCTAGTATATGTAGGAAAATTTAGATGGGAGGATAACAAGAAACAACAAACAATATACGGAAACTCTAAAAGTCGTGTATAACACTTTCAGATCAAATCTATTTGGTTGGTTCACCCAAAAACTTGATCGGATAAAGTTCAGAGTATTTAGAGTAAAATATGTTTCGTTCTGTATGAGAAGAACCAAGAAAAATCTGTTAAAAAGCGACCAAAAACGGGCAAAAACGGTCTCAACTGCTATGCACCCGGCCGGGTGGAACTCTGCCAGAGACTCACCCGGCCGGGTGGAAGTCGCTGGACAAGGATTCGTGTTGTACCCGTCCGGGTGGAGTCCTTCCACAGCCTCACCCGGTCGGGTGAGACTCTCTGGACTCCACGCCGAGGGGTACCCGGCCGGGTGGAGTCCTGCCACCGTCTCACCCGCTCGGGTGAGACTCTCTGGACTCCACGCCGTGCCTCACCCGGCCGGGTGGATACATGGCACCAACTCACCCGGCCGGGTGAGACTCTCTGGACTCCACGCCGTGCCTCACCCGGCCGGGTGGACACATGCCGCCAACTCACCCGGCCGGGTAGAAGTCTCTGGACTCGACGGAGCGTCCCACGCGGCCGGGTGGCGAAATGCCACATGCCCACCCGGCCGGATGACTCATTCTGGAGACCAAATTTGTCCAAACTCGAATATCCACGCGGCCAGGTAGCGAAATACCACCCAGCCAGGGCTGCCGCCCCTTGGACCCCGCCCGGGGCTGCCGCCCCTTGGACCCCGCTTCCAGGGGCGCTGCCCTCGGACCCCCGTACCTTAGGGGCGAACCCCTAAGATCATAACAAATTCATATAAATGTGCAATTCGCATCTCCGAACTTATATGAAGTATTATTATGACGATTGATCACTTCAGTTAACCCAATTACACACTAAAATATCTAACATTAAGATCAATTTCTTGTGGCTGAATTTTTTTGACTTATCAATTACTAAGTGAATAACATTAATAAGTATAATCTATATTTGTAATATTTATAAATTTGGACTAAAATTTACCAAGTGATTAAAGTTCGGACTGTAATTTTAAAACTTATCCATATATCAAAGAGGCAACAATGGCGACAGGGTTGAGAGAGAGGAGCGAATCCGGCAGGGAATGGGCGGCGAGTTTGTGCGTGAAAGAGAGAGAAAGAGGGTGCAGATTATAATTAGGTTTTTAATTTATTTAGTTATATTTTCATTGAGGGTATTTATATAAAATTATCGAAAAAGTGAATATTATTTATATGTATTAAGTATGTGTGACTATATTGTCTTTTAATTTTTAAAGTGGGTATAAACTAGCATGAACTCTTATATAAAATATTTAATATAAATGGACAATATCGTATAAGATATTAAAATTGTATAATCCATTTCATTCACTCGGGTTTGTCTAACAGTGTAATACGAAGGAATATAAATTTCATTGCCATACTTGACCTTGGCAACTTAACAAGAACATCACGACTCACGACCTTCAGTAGTTCTGATTTTAATTTCAATCTTTCAAAACTTTTTATAAATTCTGTCCCACAAAGTGTTTTTTGGTGTGAATGGACTTGCACATCAGCTTAAAATGATGTCAACTAAAAAAGTCATATCTGCATATAAATATTATTAAATCTAAGCTTTAAAGTTCACAATATATATATTTTTAAAAAGCCTGAAAATGTAATCATCCCAAAATGAAAATAGAGAAAACAGTATAAAGAAATAAAATATATATTAGTATTCATGTCATGAGGGTGCAATTCAGCCGACCTCAACGCGCGGTATACTTGATTAATTCCCTAGATGAATTTCCAATGGACCACATATACGTACAAAAGAATGGGAGAAAAAAGTAATTACAGCCTTCAGAGTTTGTGGTAAAACATTTGTTTTGAATAATTTAATAGATACAGTTGGAGTTATTTGGATGTGATAGTTGTCAATTATGTTAGAGAAGAGAAGTAAGAAGTGACAGATATATATATTTTGAGCAGGTCCAGGGCTTCCTACCTGCATCCTAAATAGGTATAAATCAACATTTCTTTTAATTCATTACCCACTTTTCTATCTGTCTCATTACAAATAAATACAAATTTAATTCAGCTCAATCTCTTCATTGATGCACCTAAATTACGATTTTAAGAGATTAATAATGCGCCCACCACAGTGTTTGGTACAAAAAAAATTGGTGGTTAAAATTGTAAAATATTGTCTAGTGTCAAATTTCTGGTACATTGTATCATATCTTTATGCCTAAGTTACACTGATTAAACCTAACCTTGCGTTGAATAATTGAATTCAAATACCCCAACTTAGCCATTTTTTTCATTCAATGAATTGTTTTTAAAAAATTACTTTTATTTTTCAGTATATAACTGGGATGGTCTCCCGTGCATGTGAGATCATTAGATCAGCCACAATTACAATTAATTATGTTAATTATTGTTTACTCAATCTGATTCCAAATCCCTAAGAAAAAAATATGTGTGTGTGTGTTGTATGTATATGTAAACAAAGAGACGGGGACAAATCCAGAGAAGTAAAATTCAAGAAAATAGTGGACTTAGTAGGTTTTTAGTAATTGCATAAAATGATGTAGAAAAACGAGTTGCAGAAAATAATGTGAGGACAAAAGGCTACATAAATGAAAAAATTGGAAGATATGTCTTCAGATTTCTCTGACAACAACGTATCTCTGTGTGTGAGGGAGCCTGTGCGAGCGGTCAAATCATAAAAAAAAAATTGAAAATACTCTTTATTATTTTTGTTGTAATCTGCTTTTGAATATCAATTATTTTTGTGTCTTCACACCTTATTTATTACAGGTTAATTAGGATTTTGATGGCCTTTTTATTTCCCTTGAGATACATTATCTATTCAATTGTTAGTACGAAATATTAGAATCGAAGGAAAATTAATTTGTTAAAATTATTTAATACTATCAAATAAACAACTCTTAGATATATACACGTAATAATTAAGGTACTATCATGGAAAGCCAACTCACTAGGATATGAATGACAATGGGAGTAAGTAAGAACTCGGTTTAAACAAGCAGCGGATGGCAGTTGATTATTTTGTATTTTTAAATAGGGCAAATTGCCCGAAAAATCACTAACTTTGGTCAAATTCTGGTCAATCCCGCAAGTTTCAAAATCAGCCGATTATATCATAACTTTAACAATTTTCGCAA
>JAYDZE010240077.1:0-20027 GCA_034509125.1 Monilaria moniliformis
GTGGGTCTGATATGAACAGGTGGTCGGAAATAAAATAGAACAAATTATTGGCGAAACACATAAATTCCCGACGGACTAACGACGGAAAGTCCGTTGTTAATATCTTAGAATCGCCGACGGACGTTGTTCGGTCGCCGATTAACGACGGACTAACGACGGAAAGTCCGTTGTTAATATCTTAGAATCGCCGACGGACATTGTTCCGTCGCCGATTAGCGACGGAAATTTCCGTCGTCGGTCCGTTGCCGGCGAGGCTGCTGGACGACCAAAATGGAGACCATTTTCGACGACGGAACGAGCCGTCGTTAGTCCGTCGTTGATTCTAACGACGGAAATGTTTCGGTCGTTAATTTCACCGGCGACCAGGAAATCAACGACGTATTTTATCCGTCGCCGATCCGTCGGGAGAGTAAATCGGCGACGGAAATTTTAGCGGCGGCGACGGAAGTTTCCGTCGTTAATTTGGTGTTTTTTTGTAGTGAAAGTTCAATATAAATAAGTTCAATATTGAATTTGCAATTTTGCCCAACTTCGTGAATTTAAAGCAATTAACCTCTTTTTAGTTCATAATAATTGTTTCCATTTCAAATCAATACCAATTAAATGCAAAAAAATAAAATAATTTTGATTTAACTTTCTCCTACATAAAATAAACATGAGTCGAATCACCAAATCTTGCACATACAACAGCAATCCGAATGAGTAAGTGTTTGATAGGGAGATTGTCCAAACCCTATTCTCTAAACCCCAAACCAAATACTTCCTACAAGAAAAGGACGCTTTGCTTATGAGACCGAAATGATAGTCTACCCATAAAAAAAGAAGACACAAATCTTCACCTTCTTTGGTAGTTCAACTTCCTTATGCAATAAGCAAAGAAAAAAGCAAAAAGAATAGGATAACAAGTCAATACTAGAATAACCAAAGGTAACATGTTATGGTGATATCCAAAATACTCTCTGAGAAAGCCGGCCACCGTCTTCGTCTCTCCAAATACTGCAATCTCCTTCTCTACGTCTCCGTATTGGGACGTAAGAATTCCGTTCAACGACCACGAAGTTGGAACCACATAGTAGAACCATACCCACCACTTGGGAATTTGCTGTGAAATGAACAACACAATTCCATCAACATCTTTCTACAACAATGAACAAATCTATACATATTTTTTTGCTAATGATCACTAGAGTACGGTTGAAAATTCGTGCATATCGGATCATTATCATATCGACCTAATAATTGAGGTCAAATATGAATCCTACCTGTTATGGATATGCTCGGCCTATATATAAACCCAACACGAATTGCCTAAACACGAACATGAGACAGACTCGAATATGACATGATAACTTTCATGTTGACATGACATGATAAACACCCTAATGAAATGACACGATTGAAATTTGAACTTAAACACACATGATGAAATGAAAATTATAAAATATATAATAAACACAATAATAATGCATAATCTTCTATTTTACACAACTGATTTAGTTTCAAATATAAGTGAAATACAAAATATTCCTAAAAGAATATTCAACAACAGAACGATAAACTTCAAATTAAATTCCCAAATGAAGACTAGCTTGAAGGGAAAAAGAATAAAATAATAATATATATTGACATGTTTTCGATCCAAACTTAGACACGATAATTTGCCGTCCTTATTGATGAATTGCCCAGATAACGACGCGAACTCAATAAAACTTGTTTTTGCTTGTTAGTGACAAAAATTTCTAGCCCTAATCTATATGTCGTTGCTTTCACAATATTAATAGTATTTCAAGCATAGACAATATTCGGAAAAGAAAAAAAAAATGTGGAAAACTTACCGGACGAGGAATAAAAAAGCCGGAAAACAAGTTGAACGTCGTGTAGAAGGCTGACTGCAGAGTGGCTGCCACCGGAAAGTTCGGGGTGATTGCAATCAACAGCATCCCAAGATATGTGTAGGACAGTAGCGTACAAAACATGCAGTAGAAATATACAAAGACCTTGTATGTTGACATGTAGTATCCAATCATAGGATATGTGATCGCTGTGAATACAAGTACTTGAACGAAGACGTATGGGATCTCAATGACGACCTACAATATCAAGGCAGCCACTTCTCTCAACTCATAGGAGTTTATCAATATATAAAATAGTTAACAACTATCTCTGGCTTGAAACAGAATTAGTTCTATTAAGTTGCGTTTAATTCCTTACCTGAGCAGCTGAATATGCCCACGAAGCATACATTCCAGCGAACCTCTCTCTGTTGAACACACTTCGTTCTGTGTTAATGTATGACAATACCGACTGACAATTTTGTATGCCGCAGAAGATTATGGAGCAATATGTTGAGCCAAGTAGAGTCAGTAGACTCTGCTGATCATGTCTGTTAATTAGAATGGCAAAGTAGCAAATTAGTGTTGGATAAACTAAAAGAAGCACTAGCAAAAAAACGCTCATACTTGACGGTTGATGCGCGTCATATATGGGTGTGGAGAAGCCTGAAATATACTGGTGTAATTTATACTATGTTTCCGATGACAATTCTCAACTGTCATGTATACACTTTATACATGACTGTTGTCCTATACTTGCCACTTATTAACCGTCATGTATACTATTATATTTGATAGTTTCCAACCTCGTCAACTATAAGTTATATATATGACAGTTATTGGATCAAAAAATGACAGTTCTAGACCGTCATATATAGTTGAAAAAATGTCATACTTGTCAAAAACGTACAGAAATCGAAGACTTCAAGTAAGAAATTACATGAAAGTATACCATGTGAATATTGAGTTTTCCCATGATAATATACTTACAATTTCTTGCCTTGACCCCAGAACAGGAATCCAAATAGAAAAGCTGCATTAAGCATAAAAATTGTTCGTTGCAAGTTGTACGAAGGACTTCTCCAGTAAGACCAGTGCTGCTTCCAGAGGCAGGTTGTGAATTGTCCCCAGCCATTTTGAGCGTATCGCGTAGGGAAGTGTAAATCTTTTGAGCCGGAAGGTGGCATACCAAGTCTCTTTACAAGCTCTTCGTTATTTCTACAAACCATGCAAAAATAATATGTTAGGTCGAATTACAACCTGTACTGCACAATTTCATAACGATGTGCTGTTAATGAGCCAAAAACTAGACATTGAGGAAACTTAGAAACAGATGATAAAGCAACGCAAAGGTCACCGATAAGAGTGAGACAACTTATTAAGTTATAAGAATATTATGATTCAGAGAGTTTCAGCAAATGTTGCAGATGAGATCTTCATTGCAGCGAAGATGAAAATGTCGAGGGCTATATAGGACTCACTCGTGCAAAGTAGAATCGATGTAAATTTGACCATAGTCTATGCCAAGTTCAGCTTCTGTAGAAGCAGAAGTCACCTCCAGCATCCACGTCGCAGGATTGCATCCATCTTTTATTTTAGGAACTCCAGAGATACCCTATTCAAAAGTTAAGAGAATTATATTGAGAGAGAGAGAGAGAGAGAGAGAGCTTAATACACACATCAGAAAAGATATACCTCAAAATAATCGATCACTTTTGAGGAGCAATGTCCCGTGGGTCCACAATAGATCATGTACCCTCCAGCTTTGAGAAGTAATAACTGAAGTTATAAAGAATATCCAAGTATCTCATTATGTAGCATCAAGTGTATTGCTATAGATGCCATTTCCTTGTGATGGGAAAAATACAGCAAATTATATATTGCAATTGATACCTCGTCAAATGCTTCAAATATATCTATGCATGGTTGGTGAATGGTGCAAACAATTGTTCTCCCAGTATCGGCTACGTTCTTAACTGCACGCATGACAATTGCCGCTGCTCTGGCATCCAGACCAGTTGTAGGCTCATCCATAAAGATGATTGAAGGGTTAGCAACTAGTTCCACAGCTATTGTCAACCGTTTGCGTTGCTCAGTTGAAAGACCATCAACACCTGCAACGCCCACCAGTGCATCTTTGATTCCATCGAGCTCAATGGTTTCTAGAACTTCTTTTACAAACTCCTGCATCAATATCAGAAAAAAACAAAAAAAAAAGAAAAACAAAGAAAAAAGTTAAGCCAATGCAACCATAAAAGAAAGAATTATGAGAGTGTCGCTCGTACTGATTTTGTCTTTGGGTCAATTTGAAAATCAAGACGTAGCCACGCAGAGAAAATGACTGATTCTTCCACGGTGATTTGAGGAGAATGTATATCAGTTTGTTCACAATATGCTGAAATTCTAGAATATGTGCTTTGAACTTTTGGATAACCTCCGATTCTTATTACTCCTTGTGCAGTTCCACTATTTTTTCTACCAGCAAGAATGTCAAGAAGTGTTGTTTTTCCAGCTCCACTGACACCCATGAGTGCCGTAAGGATACCAGGTCTAAATGCACCAGTAATATCATGAAGAAGTTGAAGCCTTTTCTGAGAGACTCCGTGCTTCTTCATAGCCTGATAAAATTATTCATGGAACAAACCATCTAACAAGCTTATAATACTTTACATGGACCGCTCTTACCTTAGGAGGTTCGACGTAGTATTGCACATCTTGGAACACTATAGTTAGTGGTTCAAAATGTAAGACAGCTCTACCTGTGATACGATGATAAATAAATCCTCAATAATGGGGAAAGGGAAAAAAAAGGACGAAGAATGTCATATAAATTTAATATCTCCAACAAGAAAGGAACTAAAGGGAAATTTCTGACCTCTATGAGATTCAGCACTAGAGCTTGCAGAAGAAATTCCAGCTTGTTTCTGTGAAAGGACTCCACTGGCCAATTCTTTGCCACGTAGTTCAGAGAGTTTTTCGACTGAAATAATAGCATGAGAACCAGGAGCTGATGCAGTTCAAGATGTGTATAATCTGATTAGTAAGCCATTTTGGACTTTGATGCAGACTACGATATAATTATTTGTTTTCTTACGTTTCAAGAGACTCAAGGCCAGTGTGAACCCAGTATTGAAGAGTAGCACAAAGCCAAACATGGCACTAAGAGATATCCAAAAGAAATGTCCATCATAATTTAACCCACGATTTTCAAGTGTTCGACGTCCAATTGTGGAATTACCAGATAGTTGCTGTATGCAAGAATGTAGTAGACGAAAACAGATCAACCACAACTCACAATATTAACTCAATTACTCTAATTTTCCCTTATATGGTCCAAGAACTATTCTAATCAATGCTCGTTGAAACTTGTACTCACCTTCTGCCATCTCGGAGCTAGAAATTCATTTAAAGAAAGGCCTATCTCCCCATATGATAAAGGGGAAATCCAAAATGCCCACTTCAACCAAATTGGCATGGAAGCTGCAAGAGAAAACCATAACTAGATTACATGCATCACTTTTTTCAAGAAAACGTTACAAAAGAAATAGAATTGGTTAACAATACTTACGCTTTGGGATCATGAAGCCACTTAGAAGAAACATAAATAATGCTACTATACTACTAGCTGTTGCAGATACTACCATGGTCTGGAAGACTGCTGCCGCAAAACGGAACAATGATATAGAGGTAAAGTGAACAGCAAAGAACACCGTCATTTGGCGGAAGAACCTATAACACATCAACAAAATACAATAATAGTCGAGAACATAGAGCCATTCCAGCATCGTAGCTGATGATGATTTATGAGATGAAGACTTCATTGTATAGATATGGAATATGTAGCACCATTCACCTGCCAACCTCCGGGCTATAGCCAATCGTGTGGTAAGTAAAACATGTCCAGAGCACAGATTCTAATAACGAGAGAGGAATCTTGAGAATGGTAGCTGGAACTGCATATGCCCATGCAGGGTAGAAATGCAAGTCTCTCTGTTTGTAGAAAACTCCAAGTCTTCCAACAGTCATGGATAGCTCAGGAAAACCATCAACAACGAGAATAATCAAAGAGTAAAACAGAGCTCCCAAGTAACTATTCGCATGGAGAAGATCGACACTCATCTGTGTCCTCAAAAATACTGTCATTGTAATAGATGCCAATATGACCAGCTGAAAGCAAGCAGTGTTCCCATATAAGTTAAAAGAATGTATACACGCATACCAACCAGGATATGCTTTCGTACATACCTGAATAGATTTGAATACATAAATGAAGGAATTTCTTTTCATGAGAAGTAGTTCTCTTGACATGCAGGTTCTAAAAAGAGCCCATTTTTTAAGTGAATATGCATCAAACTTGAAGGATTCATTTTGACTGTTGGACTTGGGGAAAGGTGCAGATAGCTCCTCAGTAAGCTTACATCCGTGGCGGGACTCCTTAAATTTCCTTGAGAACATATGAACTGAAACATAGTTGTATGTTTCCCGAGATCTGTACCAGTATTGCTCTTGATCTTTCGGAGCAATGACCTGGAATCAAGTCAAAATATTTTAATATTATCCCTTTCAAAGATAAGAAACAGATATGGGGCACTTGCCTCCTGAAGAAAACTGGCCACTTCTTTCCTTGCAGGACACTTGAATCCACAACTGTCGAAAAACTCATGAACTTCATCTCGGGGTCCCTGATAGACAATCTTTCCTTCAGCCATTAAGATGATGTCATCAAAGAGATCATAGATTTCTGGAGCTGGCTGGAGAAGTGAAACAATTATTGTAGCGTCAGTGGCATGAGACAGTTGTTGAAGGCAAGAAACGATCTGGTATGCCGTTGAGCTGTCTAAACCATTTGATATTTCATCCATAAAGAAGACATTTGTTGGTCCAACAAGCATCTCACCTGTATAATACCATCTTGAATTACCTACACCCAACTGTAAATTATTTGAAGATGAATTACCTATATCTGCATATTAAGCTACCTAGTGTGAGTCTTTTCTTCTGACCGCCGGAGATGCCTCTTCTCATGGAGTCGCCAACGAGCGTGTCAGCACAGATGTCAAGGCCAAGAATCTGGAGAATATACAAACTATAAACTTAAGGCATTGTAGTATGACATCCAGAATACAGCTAGAATGAAAAGTACTTTCAGAATGTAGTCAGTTTGAAGACTTGTCTTCTGTCCTTCCACAGAAATTCCCTGCACAAATAAGCCAAATCCATTATTTACCATACAGGTTCTGAATTTCTGTAATAGGACATTTCAGAGGTATAGTATCTTAATTGAAACTTCATGTATAATAAAAGTTAAGAGCATGCCTTAAACTGTCAGATCATCTAACCAATTCGTATACGCAACACTGATCGATCTTATATCCTATGCACTTATCCAAGAGGGGCAGATGATTGCACGTTCGAATTTTATGGAGCCACAAATGAGGAAAAGATCAAGAAAGGAAAAATGGAGTGCTTAAAAGTATTGGAATGTCAAAGAGAAGTTAGATCAGCTTCTTTATTAGGCATCAAGTATGCATTAGAAAATGTTTGATCTCATCTATATCCTCGATTATTTGATTGCAATATACAGATAAATCTTTTTGTGGAATAAGGAATATTCATACAAAAGGTTTTGTCTTAAAGGCAGAAAAGGTGGAGAATTCGCATCCACATTTTTAGAGATAAAAATCTAATTTCAAATTGCAAAGCATCTACCTTCATGAAAGCATCAACGTCAGGGTCTGGAACAATATTTTTCGCTTTCTCCCTTCTGACAAGCTCCATCAAAATTTCTGAACGAACAAGAACACCGAAGATCACTTCGAAATATACAAAGAGACAACAAAGTTTTAAGGTTTTTTTCCACAGATAAAATGACCAACCTGCTCTATTTCCAATGCCCTGACAACGACCTGAAAAATCTAGTGTTTCTCTAACAGTAATTTCGGGGATATGCTGATCATATTGGCTTACATATGAAGAAACTTTTGGTGCTACAAAGTCTTGGAGATTATATCCATTGTATGAAATCTCCCCTGTCATCTGTTTCAGGCTAACTTCAGGTATGAATCATTTATGATAAAAATTATTCAACTTTCTCAATGATGGTTCAAGGGCAAGATAACAAATTATTACTAGCAACTGAAAATCTATGTTAAAATAAATGAACATACAAAATGATGATACTAGCTCGACCTTTAGGCTACCTTAAACAAAACTTATCATGTCTTTAGGAACATTAACATATTGTGTTAACACCACTTTGAAACGTTGCAACACCTTTCAATTTAATGCAAAACTAACACTTCAATTCTTTCGTCCACCAGAAGTTGGCATGTGGAGCATAATACTAGCCGAATTGATAACACCAAGGCCATGCAGCTGCACTTCGGCAACTTTGGCTCCAATAAGGCATGCCACATCAACTTTTCCTTAACCATAATAAATTATTGGTGCTAATTTTACAATACATTAAAATGTAGTGATATTATTTCAACATATCAAAAATCATGTTAAAATTACAATATAAGTAAAAAAACTCACACATTAATTGATAATTATCCCTTTCCTTTTATATGTAGAACTGCGAATAAATAAATTTGAAATAGGAGGGAAAATAGAGGCACCTTGAGCGACCTCCTCAAATTTTCTGAAAGAGCCTTCAAAAATGTAGTCTTCCCACAGCCTGGAGGACCAAGTAGTAGAGTCATTCTGCAAAACAATTAAAAAATAAAATAGATAAATGAATGAGTAGATGTATAAAAGAATGGTTGTTCTGATCCGTGACACAGGTTTATATGCATGGATAGAAAAACAAATATCACATACTGCACTAGCCTATTAATGAAGAACTCCCAACATTAATTTCAGTTCCTTCTCACATGTTCAAATTTGCAAGATGGAGTTGTGATTAGGGGTGTTCACGGTTTCGGAACCGCTGGTTCTAGTTCCGGAACTGCCAGTTACGGTTCCAAGGGGGGTGGAACCGTAACCGAACCATGAAGCAAATGAGCGGTTCCGGTTCCGGTTCAAAATCGGCGGTTTTTCAGCCGGTTTCGGTTTTCCGGTTTTTCGGTTTTTCTTTTTTTTTTTTTAACGAAGAGAACTTAGAAAAATTTAAGTCTAACAAACACAAATTATATTATCATAAGTTAAAAAAAATATTTGCAAATGCAATTATTTATTGATAATTCAAGTGTATGTTTTACATTTACAAATACAACGAATTACAAAGTTGAAGATTTTTTTAAGCAATAAAATAAACAAACTACAATTATAAAATAAAGTTTACATTAAAAATTACAAACAATAAGTAGATCAATAATTAATAAATTACAGTAATGAATCATGATTAATGAATAAGAGAAATTATGTAACAATACATCCAATTATCTGAAAACACTGGGTCAAGTCCATTCTAATTGGATATTTGGGCAATTGCTAACTTGCTTAGCTTGTTAATACTGCAGTAATATTTGGAATGTGATCGACCAAGTATTTTTAGAAAACTGTGAATTCTTGTTAACACAAGATTAGTGAGTTAGAATAAGGATGATGGAGGTAGAGATGAGAGAAATTGAAAGTAGAAAAGAGGGAATTCTTGTTATTACAAGAGGAGTGAGTTAAAATGAGGATGATGAGGGGTATTTATAGATAAAAATGAGTGGGAAAGTTTTGAATTTAAATTAGAAACCGCCGGTTTTGGCCTGTCGTGTCAGCCTAGACTTGCCGCCCTATGTCGTAGCCTGCAAAAGTTTGAAACCGGCGGTTCCGGTACCATTTTTTCAGAACTGTAACCGAACCGCCGGAACCGATTTTCCAGTCCCGGTTTAACTGTTTCCGGTTGTTACGGTTCAAAAATCGGAACCGGCGGTTTCGATTCCAGTTAAAACCGCTGGTTCGATGTTCATCGGGCATCCCTAGTTGTGATTTCAAGTAATCTATGGAGATTACACACACTACTGCATATACATATGTTCATGGCACCATTAATGTTTCCTAACTAAATGAAATTGAGGGTCGAAACTAGTAAGGGATTTTATTTTTTTTGACATAATTGTGTGGTACAAAAATTGCGATGAAAGAACAAATCAAAATGAAATTGAGAACCCTAGCTGAGCCTTTGTGAATATTTCCATAATAAAGATGGCGAAATTCGTGTAGCAATGCTTACGTCAATTAACCATGAAGTTGATAAAAGAGCATAAACTTAGGCTATGAGAGTAGTGGAATGTTATTATGATATGGTTGCATCCCAAATTGCTTATGGGCTAAAGTATGTGGTGTATAACATCTTGAGCACTCTATTCTTAATAACCTGGTTTTTGGGAATGATTTCTACCCGTTTATTGGTATCAAAGCTGACCCCATACTTCGGTCTACCCAGGGCGTTATGGGCCCGCCACAGGTCGTTAGTGGTTGTATGGGCTATCGTGGCCAGTGGATCAGAAGCGTGGTGATTTGTTATGATATAAGTGCATTACACATTGCTTTAGTATGGGTGAAATTATGTGGTTTATAACACTTTTTGCACCTTTTTTTAATAGTATAGCTTTTGGGAATGAGTTCTATGAGGTGTTGTAACAAATGTTGACGAATAAGTGCATGTCAATTGGTAAATATTTCTCATATAACTAACAAGTTGGAGTTTCGAGTCATCTATTGTTGTGAGTTCGAGTATATATCGATGTTGTAAAATATTTCTCTTTTAATTAACAAGTTGAGGTTACAAGTCTTTTATTGAGCATGAGTTTGAATATATGTCAGTTTATAATTTTTTTTATAAAAAAAAGTATAATTGGATGTTAATTTCATTAAATTTTACTTATTTAATATTATATCAAACTCAAGCTTAATTTGTCAAACACATTCCAGCTTCACGAGTTTCGAGTTTAAACAAATTTTCAAATATAACTCTAAATTAAGAGTAATGTCATAATTTTCATTAAATATAAATTATTTATTTATCAAAGTAATAGATATGTATATGTATATGTATATGTATATGTATATGTATATGTGTGTGTTAAATTCATTGTTTTTTTGGTTATGAAGCTAAGTCGACCTTTAATCTAGACCGCCGGAGCTCAGGCCATCCCTACAATTGGGTAGGTTAGATTGAGCTAGTTTTGATAATTCTAATTATAGCAGCATTTAATTGTATTGCATGTAATGTGTGTATTCGCACACGAGAGAGAATACTTGAGAATCATAGAAATTTTAATTAATTCATGAAGTTGCGTTGATTTGTGATCAGTTTTAAAAAGTTTGAAATTTAAATTTAAAATCAAAACTTTTCAATTTTTTGCAATTGCCCTACTCGTGCAAATTCTGGTAAAATTGATGGCAATATGGTAACCAGAATTTCCTACGTGGACAAAACATTCGGTGAACAAAATGACATCATTTAAATATGCTTAAAACAATGTTATATCATTCAAATAAGTTTTTTCTTTTCTTTTCTTTTCTCTTTGTTTTATTTCATTTTCTTTTGTTTTCAAACCCCTCCCCCAACCCCCAACTCTCGTCTTCATTTTCTCCATCTTCGTCGGTTGTGCTCATTCATTGACATCACCTGAGAGGTGGTTTTCGAGTCGGGTTGGGGTTTCCTACATGACTATGGTTTATCACTCTTTGCTCTCTCTTTCTCTCTCTGTATGTTCTTTCTCTTCGGAGAGAATGATAAGTCTTTTGGATTTTTTTAGATTGTTGGTGTATAATTGAGGGCTCGACGCTTGGTTGTTGGTGGTGTTGGGTTTGAGCAGAGGTGAGGCGGTGGTGAGGAAGTAAATGACGGTGGCTATGCAGATGAGAAGATTAGTTGTTGTTGCTGCCATTTCTGACGCCGTTGATGGGGCAGAGACGTTTCGAGGAGCATACCACAGAAGGCGAAGAAAGCTAGAGATTAAGTGAATCGAGGACAATAACGCGCGACAGATGTTTACGAAGCGAAGAAAGGGATTGGTGAAGAAGGCGGAAATTGGAGGTACCATTATTATTTTTTTTCCGAAAACATACCTCAAATCTTATCGTCATGGTGTCACCTGAAATGGTACCATTGTCTTTTGGTTGAATCGACTAGGAGGAGGTCATGGAGGTTTTGGTGGTCCTCTTGGTAGAGAAGTTGGTAGTGGCGTAGGATGAGGCAGCGGCTGGTAGGGTTAGGGAGATAGAGAAAATATTAGAGAGAGGAGTGAGGTAGATGATTTTTTTTTTAATTGCATAAAATCATCAAAACGATGTTGTTTAGTACACGTATGTGCCACTTAGTGATCATTATATAAACTAATACATGTAAGTGTCACCTCATTAAAATTAATACACGCACTATAAAAAAGGCGTGTTTTCCCAGCGGATTTACCAATGGACAGCCATATGTTGCTAATTACCAACTGATTTTCAACATCTTCGGCGTCTATAAAATTCCTAATGGCATTACCAACAGATCACCGGTGGCATTTGTTGTGGTATCTACGCACCACATTTTCCGACACGATTATCGATGAATACGTTGTCGGTAAATATGGCGATGGCAGAATGCAAGTTGTCGACGAAAAGTAGTCCGTCAGAAATACCGACGGATGGTCAACATCGGTAATTTTTTTACCGACGAATTTTGTGTCGTCGGTAACCTTTAGATGATTACGTTTTCAGTGATGTGTTTGATTGTTACCAACGACCGCCTGTCCGTCGGTACTATCGACGGATGTTGTTTTGTTAGTAATCGACTTCTGGCCTTTTCATACAATTTTCCATGTCTTCATTCGGTTATGTTTATACCATAATTCCTAATTCTCTCATCCCCCCGCGATGCCTGCACCCATCGCCACTCGCCGCCAACCTCGCCCATGAATTCCTTGCCGCCGACATCGCCCACCGCCTTTTGTTTCCTTCCCCGTCGTCGCTCGGTCTCTATCAATAGCAGGATCTGTATTAAAGAAGATATATATGGCACTAATGAGATGAACTTCTTTGGACGATTGTTAGAGATTTGTGTATTATATTATCCCAGTTTGCCAATTAAAAGGATCACATTATTCAAATGTGAGTGGTTCGACCCAACAGCTACTTGGAAATCGGTTCATAAGGACTTCATATTGCTTTCTATATACCACAAGCGTCGGTACAATAAGTTCGAACCATTTGTTTTAGCAACCCAAGTTGTTCAAGTGTTTTATTACTGGTATCCTAGCATGAATCAATCAAAGAAAGATTGGTGGGGAAATCTGTATGATCAAGGCAAGGTCTAAGGTGGAAGTTCCAAATCGTGCAACATCGACACCAACAATAGAACCACCATTTCAAGATGATGAATTGTGTATGACGTTGATGGATTATAACCTAGCATTAGGTAATAACACCACAATATTTCATCTAAATCGTGAGATGATAGACATTGATGGTGGTGATGGATACCCTTCAGATGAAAGTTTAATAATCTCTTATGATGAAAATATTGAGAATGATGATGATTAATATGACAATGTTTGATATTTGACATGTTTTTTTAACTTATTTATGATAATAAACAAATTGAAAGTAATCTTTTAAATGTTTTGCACTAACTTTTCGTTATGTTTCAGATATGAATCGTTGTATTCAGCGTGCTCTTGGTATTGGTGGTGGACAAAACAACAACTCACAAGCAGGATCGCCGCAAACATCCTAGGCGGCATCTTCTCCCGAGTTCCAATTTGCTGAGGATGAAGGGGTGAGAAGTGATGAGGGACCATATTTCCTGACGAGAGGACTGTACTTGAAAGTGATCCATATACAGGGTTTTTTTATTAGTTATTAATTATTAATTATGCATTTTTATTAATTATTCACTAATATTTGTATATGATATTGTAGGCAAATAATGGTGCATCCTCGGATTGCAAGGGTGTGTACTACATCATTCAAGCGCATGTATAATGTTACGAGCTATAATTGGCAATTGACACCGGATAAGGTGAAGGACATGAATTTTTAAGAACTTCAAGTAAGTAATTCTACTATGTGAACTTTGTTTTAATTCAAGTGTTACGGGCTAAAACATTGTTTTGATTATGATAAGTAATATTTCATTTTTTCTACAGAATGCATTTGCATGGCCTTTCGAGTGGGAGGAAGATATGGAGAATGTGTGGGAAAAGAAAGCTGCAGCTAGATATTCGAACTACATATCTGATTTGAAGAAATTATTTGATAAGGGTAAAGGAAAGCTGGGTCACGTACCACAAGAGCTGTGGAATGAACTATGAAGCGATTGGAGCAAACCTAAAGTAATATCATAATTTGAGGCTGCAAGGAGGGCCAGATTGTTCGAGCCGGATAGATCTGGTACCAGAATGAGCAAGCATCGGGGAGACTCGATTTCAGTCCCATTGAGATCTTAGCGGATGGTAAGTGTTTTATATATACATACAAATCATTGATTTAAATCATTTTTTACTTTATTATATTTTGATAAATAGGCAGCCGAAAAAGGGGTCATCGTGAGGGAGCGTTTGTACGACTTATTTAGGGCACTGCATAAGACTCCCGATGGGATGTACACGTATAAGAAGACTGCAGATATTTATGTAAGTTATATTATACTAAATATATATAGATAATTATTTTTTAATATAAGATTTTTGTGATTCTTGCTAATTAGGCAATGGTGCAAGAGATTGATGCGTCCTAGGGTGGGGAAGTGGATCAGAATAAGATCTTCTACCAGGATGTAATGGAATGGCGCCTCGACAAGGAAAATAGGATGCTCAAAACTGGTAGCATGGCAACAAGCCTCGTGGGTGGCTCCTCCACATAGAGTAATGTATTGAACAATCCTGGTTGAGGACAAACCTTATCTCAGATGCAACAAAAAGTGGATGCAGAGCGCACAAAATGAATGATGCTTCATAATAAGGTTAACAGAATGGATGAGATGATGCGGCAAATGCATCAGTTCATGACCCATCAATCCAATCAATCGGCCACTCACAGGTCAATCATGACAATAACGATTTTGATAAAGTGTGATTATATGTTGTATTTCATTACTAGTTCTTTGAACTGAATTCAACTTAAACTTGGTACGGAAAACTACTTTGTTAGTTTGTATGTTGTATGAACATACTTTGTTAACTTGTATTTTCTTTGAACAAATAATTTGTTAGTTTGTAGCTTATCTATCTATATTGGTATCGGACTCGTTGGTGTGTTATTTCATTGCTTCGTTAATTGGTTCGTTGCTTACAGGTTATTATAATATGGTCAAGAACAAACGATACAAAAAAAATCTGGATTCCAGTATTACCGACGGAAAACCACATCCGTTAGCAACGTTGAATAGAGAACAGAAGTTCACCGACGGTGGTCCTGTGTTGGCATTACCGATGGCAGGCTCCGTCGGTAAATGGCCCGTAAAAAATCACAACATTAACGACGGTGACATTCCGCCGGTAAAATCAACGGGAACATCATTGGCAGACGGCGGAGCGGACAAGCTTTTCTGATGGGATTCCGTCATCGGACGTCCGTCGGAAAAATATACCAATGGACAATATCCATAGGTAGTTTTTTACTAACGTGCGTATTACCGACGGACATTGCGTGTCGGTTGTCAATAGGTAAAAGGTATTACAAGCGTATTTTTGTGATTTCCAATAAATTTTTTGTCGGTAATGTTGGAGTTATATACTAGAAAGCATGTTTTACAAGCTGCTTATGTATTAATAACTCTAAGAACTATCATTCTCTACCACTTGCGAAGAGATATTAATATTGCATGGCTTCACCTTTGTAATCTGGTGAGTATATTCTGAGCAAATATAATTTGTGATTATAATCGAGCAAGCAAGTGTAGGTCTTTTGTGTTGTAGACTGAATGGTGGTCAGGTCATCACTAAAGGTCTTCCAGTCCGTGCCTTGTAGAAGAAAATTAAGTTTCACAAACCTAGATAGTCTTAGACGAGTTATCATGAAAGGTTGCAGTATTAGTCCAAATGTATACTAATCTTGGTAAACAAATAACACTGATGTGGTATATAGCATTGAATGGATTCATGTTGAGATAAGTCTTTCTTGCTGATTATTGAAAGACGAGATCTCAGTTATTATTTATTTCTTAATCTTTGTATATAACATTGAGCATAGTGTATTCAATATATACTACTTTGACTTATCAAAGGTGCGAGTTTTTCGTAACCCAAGAATCCTTGAATCTTGGGAAGTGATAATTAATGTCTAGCTGTGCTAGGATTGTTATTGCATTGAATCGTTTCCTGGGAGAGTTTGACTTGATAATATCCATAGAGGAGTTTAGAAAAGGTTTTATTAAACAGAAGTCTGATAGGCTTGGAATTTATTCCAAAGTATAATAAATAAAGTTTTTGAACTAAACCACTATTGGTAAAAGATGTTAATTAATTAAAGTAAATAGCAGGCTTAAATTAATTAATGGATATTAGAATCTAAAAAATGGAAAATAAATTAATTAAAAGGAAGTCCAGATAATTTGTAATTTAGATTTGAACGGGTAAGTCAACATTAATTTCTATAGTGATTCAAATTAAGATTTTATTGGGCTTATATTAAATTGGAGCCCAATTTAATTAGTAAAAGCTCAATAAGGAGGCTCAATCCAAATTTCTTTGGATCCTTAACCTAGCCCATACATATTGTATAAATACGAGAGAAAAAGAAGAAGAAAATGATAAATTTACTCACGTTCCCTACTACAGTGCTCTCTCAAGTATTTTGTTTTATTCTTGTTTTCTAATCCTATAGGTTTGGTAGCTATTGCCCACACCAATATTCAAATCAAGAATTGAGAAAAAGTTAGATGATTTGAGATAGATATTCAAAAATTACGCGTGAAGAATGCGCTAGCAATCTTCTGATCTTTGGAGATCATGTTTAGTAAGTATTGAGATCCGTAGCATCATGATTTAGCATTTGTTTTCTAAATTATGTGCTATATTTGCGTTCTAGATAGAAGATCTAAATAAATTTGTATAATTTAATTTTTCTATATTAACTTGAAAATATCCTTGAGAATGAAATTCCATCATTGGAATTAAATCCCCATCAATTGGTATCAGACTCAGATCTAGACAATGATATAGAAAAATTAATTGATTTATTTTTTATTCTGCTTTTCCCTGCTAGAAATTCTTTTGTGAATTGCATGGAATGAATGTTGTGATCTGCTTAATATTCATTTTTCAGATAACTGTAAACCCACGGGGGTTGACCGTGGTAGATTAGGTTCTTTTTCATTTATTTCTTGTAATTAAATGAGAAATCAAGCGAATAACACGAAGAACGGAGCGTCGGGTCCAGGCCAGGACACATGTGCCGCGAAGCTCCACCCGATAATGTTTCTGATTTTTACTTTATAATCAAAACAGGTTTCGAAACGTAAGGTTTTGATTAGAAAATCGTTAGAAAAATTGAAATGGAGTCTAAACGACGTCAAACAAGCGTCAAATCGAGCCACCACCTCATAGACGGGGCGACGATGTGAACCACCAGGTCGCCGGACACCCTAGGGAGGCGGAGGCATCAGAAAGCGATGGTTGTTGACCGAAAAACGAAATCTAGGGTTTCTGTTTCAGGTTGGTCAACAGACCATGTTTGACGAGCAATTCGAGGCGAATCGGGACTCTATCGACGATAGGACTCAATCCAAGGTGAGTCAAACGAGACCGGTCACAGTCAGAGGTAGATGGACTCGGCCGGAAAATGTGTAAGGCTGGGCATAGGTTCAAGAAAACCCTAGCCGCGACGGGAAAGCTTCTTCGCACAATTCCCGGCGACTCATCGAGAATCTCCGGTGAAATCTGGTACCGTTGGACTGGGCTTGGTCTTGGCTACATCAGGTCTGGTTTCCGTTGTCCAATTGTTTCAAGAGTAGGAGTATTTCGGCTAAGAAGTCACCCGAGCTAGGGTTTAAGGACCTGATTCCGTCGACGGAAAATCGAGCTTCGATTTTAGGTGGTCGAGTATGAATCCAGAGGTGAAACTGTAGGGCTTTTGAAGATCAACATGGGCTTCATGACCCAGCCTGTGGCCAGTGTCGAATCTCTCCAGAGATGGCAGATTTATTTCGGAGACGTCGCACACAGTTAGGGTTTGTCACGATTTACAATCACGAAGTTCAAACTCTGATTCCAGGCGGACGACGTGGATTCAAGGCGTCGCAACTTAGGGCTCCTGAAGCCCTTGTAGAAAGCTACAAGTCTCGACCGGTGGCCCTTCTTATCGTTTAGCGTGGTGGGAGAATTTCGACGAAGAATTTAGTGCCCTAGATCGCGCAAAAAAGCGAAGTTTCCAAGTGAAATTGGAGATCGAGATGATTGATTTCCATCCAATTTCCGATGCAAATCGATCGGGCACAATGCATCGAGTCGATTAGTGGCAGTATATCAAGCAGTCGCCGCCTGTAGCGGCAGAATTGAAGCCGGAGGTTTTAGGTAGCTTTGGCGATGCGATATGTGAGATTTCCCGGGTGAATTTCCGGTGATGGAGAATGCAGACGTTAAAATTGACGATTCCAATCGACTCCCCTCGTCGAAATGAGTCGATTGGTGGTGATTGCAGGTGGCGCCGTCTCCTGTAACGGTGGGAATTGAATTCTAGGGTTTTAAACCCTAGTGTTTGTTTAGGGTTGCTTATTCGGTTAATCGGTTTAACCGATAACTGAACCGAATAAGGTCTGTTATTGGTTAACCGATAACCTATATTTTTTGTTTCGGTTCGATTCTGGTTAGTGTGTAAAGAAAAGTTTGGTTATCGGTTATAACTGAATAATCGAAAAAAAAACCGATCTAAATATAATATATAAAACACTATATGTAATTTATATAAGAAACACAGTTAGCGCTGTTTGCCGAGCGCTTAATTAGCGACCCTAAAAGCCCAGGTTCGAATCCTGGAGCTGACATTTCTTTTTCTTTTTTAAGTTAAGAGCCTCTCCTTATCTCTTCCCACATCGGCTGAAGAGATGACGTGAATGAGGATAGTGCTCCTATAAAGGAGAGAGCATCGTATTCATACACCATTTGCTAATGTGCTTCCTCATCCCACATCGACTACATATGGGAAAGGGAGAGGGTGGGTTGCTCTATAAATTGAGGGCGGCTCTAGTGTTAGCTCTATTGTGCCTAGTGGGCTTTTTATAATTTCCACTGAGCATAGTAAGATTTATAAATTAGTTTTAATTTTTTTACTTCGGTTGTTCGGTTAACTGACTAATCGATCGGTTATAACCTATCGGTTAGTAGCCTAACCGATTCTATATCGGTTCCGGTTTCGGTTCCCTATTTTAATTGGTTAACCGACAAATCTGTTCAGTTAATAACCGAACCGACTGAATAAGCACCCCTAGGTTAGTTCATAACTTTGGGGAATTTTGAAAATTTTGAATTTTAATTCGACTTTTCTTAATTTTTCCAATTTTTTTAATTATCCGGTTAGGATAAAGTCATCAAATATAAATGGGTTGTAATTATATTTATTTCCTGCTTTATTTGGTAAATATGTTATCTTGAGATAAAATGGAATTATATGCTCTTTTCTGCTTTATGAAATAGTTTTGCAAAAACCATATTTAAAATGACTAACCGATAATTACGACTAGTTTTTATTTATTTAAAAATAAGTAAATAAGTGTGGTATATGGTATTCATAAATTGGTCTACTTATGAAGTAATTTCTAAGAATTTACCGACTCGCCTTTTTGGGAGCTATTCCCAAGAAATTATAAGTTCATATGAGACTTCTAATTGATAGCTATAGAATTTAATTACTGGCGTGCGACCTCCCAAAGGAGGAGTATCAAAACAATAATAAAATTCTTGGTGCTAAATTCATGGTATGAGCTTAAGCACAATTTGACAATCATGCCACCTTAGTGGTCTTTGGTCTATCTGGCACATCGTGGGACCATAAAATTTTGTTAAGCATTAATTGAGTATTTGATCACCTTAGTGACTTGCTTAATTATGTTTGACTGTTGTGAGATGCATTAATTGTTTTATAGTTTGATAGGATAGGCACTCCATTCACTAGGTGGATCCTCCAAACGCCCCTTCCAGATAGGTATAAGGTCCCTAACATTGCACCGTATGACGGGCTGAAGGACCCTCAGAATTTCCTGTCCCAATACCAATATTCGATGATAAACCAACAGCTCTCCGAGGTACATATGTGCAAACTTTTCCCCGAGCT
>JAYDZE010240188.1:0-20026 GCA_034509125.1 Monilaria moniliformis
ATCCTACGTGTCTTAAATTATTGATGTGTCGTATACATGTCTTAAAATTAACGACGTGACTGACTAATTGGTGCAAACGTGGCTGATTTAGTTGCCGGACGTTTTCTCCACGTAAGATTCTTTGTCGACCACATCAGCAACAATTTCTCCCCAAATTAAGCGTAATGGGACAATTGCGAAAATTGTCAAAGTCATGATATTAGCGGTTGATTTTCAAACTTTCGGGATTGACCAGAATTTGACCGAACTTCATGATTTTTCCGGCAATTTGCCATAAAATTAAGTAACAAATTTTGAAGTCAAGTAGACCCCACCGCACATTTACTATCCTTAGTAATCCGCAAAATTTACAGAAAAAAGGAAATCAGTTTGAACTACCTCTATAAATATAAAAAACGAGTGTTGCCGCTAGTTTTCCGCTCCTTCACTCATCCCTCCATTTCCCCTCTCTCTAAATCAACTAAAGCCCGTGTCTCTATTCCTCCAACCTCAGCTGTTTCTTCCTCTTGGTTCTTTCTTACTTGCGTTTTTTGGTTTTTGGGTTTTATATTTCATGTTAATATAATCAATAACAAACCCAATCAAGAAATAGCATTAGCAGCCACATTAATCTCCGCAAAATGGGTCAGCAGAAATTGATCTACAGTTTTGTAGCGAGGGGAACCATTGTTTTGGCTGATTACACGGAATTCAAGGGGAATTTCAATACCATCGCGTCTCAGTGTCTGCAAAAGCTCTCCGCTTCAAACAACCGATTCACCTACACTTGCGATGATCACACCTTCAATTACCTCGTCGATAATGGATTCAGTATGAAAATTGATTCCTTTTCTAGTTTCGTTGTTAGGCATGCCTGTTTTTGATCTGATGGATCTCTCTTCTTGGCTATAATTTTGTTTAATTTACGTTTATTGGTTTATTTTTGCCCAAATGTGGATACTAGTTAATGTTCTTAGCTGTGTTTGTGCATTAGGGTTCATATACATGATTGAAGCTGTATTTGGTTCGATAAATTTGACTTGGGGGATGAATTCTAACGACTTATATAAGAATTCCAAATCCATCTCCAGAAAGAAAATTTCAATTCAAAGTCTGTTGCTGAATGAAATCAAGTAGATTCATACATCTTAATTAGGCGAACTGTCAAATTACAATTTCCCAAACTAAACATAAGATTGTAAAAAAGATGATCTAGCTGAAGGACTTGAGGCATTTGTGGTGCATGCAAACTCATCTTTACTTGATATATTTGTTTTTGTAGCTTATTGCGTTGTTGCTGTTGAATCTGCGGGCAGACAACTACCAATCGCCTTTCTGGAGCGCATCAAGGATGATTTCACAAAGAAATATGGAAGCGGCAAAGCTTCGACAGCTGGTCCCAACAGCCTAAAAAAGGAGTTTGGGTAAAGTCCCCTTTCTCTTCTTGTTTCTTTAACAATCTTTGCAACTCCTTTTGGTATTGTTGCAGGCCCAAATTGAAAGAGCAAATGCAGTACTGCGTTGATCATCCCGAAGAAATTAGCCAGATTGCTAAAGTCAAGGCTCAGGTCTCTGAGGTGAAAGGTGTGATGATGCAAAACATTGAGAAGGTATATATTACACAGATGCTTTTGTTGTTCTTGTTGCATAGTCGTGCCCATGGTTTCTGAAGCGTCGTATGTGTTCTTGCATCGGATAGGTTCTTGACCGTGGAGAAAAGATCGAATTGCTTGTTGACAAGACTGATAATCTTAAATCACAGGTTAGTCTGATAAATTTTCATGAAACAACCTTCTAAAATGTGGTTCAAGATTTGCATGTAGACCAAAGGCATTGTGTTTTTACGTTGGTCTTGACTGAGAGTTTGTTTGCATTGTCTTCCATTTCCAAATGGGGATTTGCAGGCACAGGATTTCAGGAAGCAAGGGACGAAGATGAAGAGGAAGATGTGGGTTGAGAACATGAAGATCAAACTGGTGGTGTTTGGTATAGTCGCGCTTTTGGCTCTCCTGGTGGCGTTGTCCGTGTGTCCCAAGTTCCAGTGTTGATTGTAGAATCGAGTGTTCGCTGCTTCGGTGTCCTCTTACGCGGCTACCCACCAGCATTGTTAGTGAGAGTTTTGCTTTGTATAAGTTAGCCTCTAAATTGTGTCCTTACCCTCATTCACAGATGGGTATACAAGTGAATAGCAATTGTTGATGATAGAAAGCTTTTGGGCTGTTGTTTCACATTCCAACGCACTTTCTTGTATATATACATGTATTGGATAGTGTTCTTACCACTAGATTGAAGGAATCCAAGATTCAACATTTTAATTAGCTCTTAACAAATGATTGCAGATATCTTTATACATTTTACGTTATTGTTTGAGCATACATAGGTGATGTTTTATTGATAAACCAAATTAGATTTCAAGCCTCATCGCATTATTATTTTATATATTTTCTTTTTTTATGAAGGAATTTATTTTTTAGTTTGAAAAAGGAAAAATATCAAAATAATTAGATTGGATAATTTCAACTTTTCAATATATAGTGAAAGTACCATACGGTTAAAAAAATAGAGACAAAAGAAAAAAAGGGTAATTTTTGGTTCCTGGCAAGGATATACTAACACTTGGCCGATTTTACACATTAGACAATATTAAGAATCTTTTAGTAGAAGAAGTCTACTAAAAGTTACTTGAAAAATATATTGTGAAGTGTATACTTGTGCAGAGTGAAACTGAGTGATGGTAGTTTAATAACATATAATATAAAATATTGAACAATGAAGAACATAAGTAATTTTACGTGGTTCAGAGTAAACTGGTCCTACGTCCGTAGACTGGAAACTTATCATTCAATCCACTAATGAGGTTACAACTTGTTTACAGGTGCAAGTAACCTAACATATAAATTAAACTTATATGTGTTACGACTTGACTTAGCCGATTTCTTGTTGCTGTTAGTAGAAATAACTTTGGTACTTATAGACCTCTTCTTCTTCTACACTACCTTTATAGGATTTTGTAAAATGGAGTTAGGTTTGTTTCCAACTATGAGCAAATTATTCACAAGCATAATTTATTTGATTCTAGGCTTAGAATATTACAATGAAATGCCTAGAGGATTAAGTGAATGTTGATTGGATTCTTCGAGGTATAGATACTAGGCTCGGATGAATACTTAAAAGATTGAATATTCCCTTATTTGAAATCGCTTTTATCTTTTGAGTTATGTGCTTGAGAGCTTTGATTGATTGAGCGTTCAAATATGCAGCGTTTCGGTTTTTTGTTAACCTTCAACAGTTGGGGTTCACCAAGTATTTATTTGCGGGATTTGAATTGTGCCGTGGAGGAGCACCAATCAAATCCCTCCATTTTGCTGATTGAAGTTGTCCGGTTTGAATTCGTCAAGTCGTTCTTGGCGTTTGCAACGTTGATCATCTTTAGCTCTGCAATCTTTTACTTCTTCCTTGATTTGTTGGATCTGCAGATCTTTTTTGATACATGAAGTCAAACACTCAATGTATAAAATTCTTCCATCCATTAAGAGAATATACCAACATGCCATCAACCATCTCAAATCTACCCAACAAGATTTTCATAGTCCCTATCATCTCCTACAATCAGGGTTAAAGATAAAAAGGCTAACGAAGTTCAAGATGGGTAAAAATGGATGTTTTTCATTGAAAGCTCATGTTTGGAAAAAGAGTGGCTAACAAATGATGGCCTAAGACCATCTCCCAAATTCTTAACACAAAATAGCAACAAAAATAGGAACTAAGGCAAGTTATAGAGGAGCAAGGCATTTTTGTTGAGAGTGTCGACACTCTCAACAAAGGCTAAAAGGCAAAATATGCATACTTAAAGCTCAAAATCTCACGGGTTTATTGAATGTTCAAATATCAAGATCAATTAGTACCATCTAATCATGCATCAAGGCTCGACACATGCTCAATACAAGAAAAATCTCATGAACATCAATTTAATCTAAGAATTCATCATCGACCTCTCACTAGGGGTGAACATTCGGTTTTCGGTTCGGCTTTTTGCCCAAACCGAACCGAACCGAAAAACCGGTTTTTTTTTCAAAAAAAATTAAAACTGAACCGAACCGAATTACCCGAAAAACCGAACCCGAAAAATCGAAATCCGAACTATAAAAATCGATCCGAACCGAAAAAACCGAAATTTAATAAAATTATCCGAAAAACCGAAAAAAAAAAACGAAAAACGAAAAATCCAAAACATGTATGTATGTATATATATGATATATATATATATATATAAATTCGGTTTTTCGGTTTTTTTCGGTTTATAGTATATTCGAACCGAACCGAACTGAAATCCGAAAAAACGAACCAAATTTTAAATTTCGATTTGGTTCGGTTCGGATAGTCGGATTTCGGGTATTTTGCTCACCCCATCCCTACCTCTCACTAAGGCATATGAGAAATAATTTTTGGTTTAAGTGATATTTACGCTTTTTATTAAGCAAGCCTTTGTATTACGTGCAGGGCCGGATAGTAGATACTGCTATGTTAGGATCTCCCACAGTTTGGGCCTCGCTTCGGCCCATAAGTTAAAGATTTTACAGTGGAATAAAAAAGTAGAATTAATTGAATCCCTAATGCACACACCAGTTATCATGATTATTCAATCAAAAATATTATTTCTCGTAATTTGGCTCGCAATTTTCAGCAACCCAAATTTAATTCACAGTTGTTCCCACTTTCCCTAGATTTTAAGTGCTGGATGAACTCAAGGTAGAGCCTTTCTGCTTCGTCTTGATGAACTGATTGATCATTTTATACGGTTTTTTGGCTGTGATTCAGAGTATATGGGTATTTTGTGAATTGGTGCTTCATTTTGCTTGTGCCGTCTCCTTCCAAGGCATGTGTCGTTTGCCTTTTCTCAAATTTTGCTTGGTTATGCCATTCATGTTGTTTTTTTGCTTATCGATATGTCTCGTACGCAGTGTTGTGGCTAGTGGCTTTGCCCTTTAGCTTCAATTCACCTTTTTTTTTGTTTATAAAAAAACTAAATTAATTTGGTTTCTGAAGGAAGACATCGGTTGTGTGCTCTTTGGGAAACGCTGTTTGATTTTTTGGCCGATTGGGTTCTCCTGTATAGGAAATCTAATTCTCGTGATAAGCATTTATGCTTTTTACACCTTCCGTTGTCGATCAGTCGCTTAATACCATCGTAGAAATTATATTTAACTCGTGCAAATCATGGAGATCGTGGAATAGTGCAACATCCTTAGTTCAACTAGAACTGCAACAATATCTGAGCTGCTACTCGGAAATCTATATGCCAGATATTGCTTGATATTAACCTTCATTTTCTTTCTTGAATGCGATTGTTGGCCTCCTGGAAGCTTTCACAATATATCCTTCATCTTAGCACAAATAAGGAAATATATAGTGAATTATTAGAAAACGACAAAACGTGCATTGCTGAAGCCTGATGTTTTGGCTGTAGGTGGTGCAAGTGAGGCATTAGGTTCTTCAGTATCTCTACCTATTTTCTTCTGGTGTTTTTGTTTGTGCTGATTCATTTTTTTCACTGGATATCTTGCATTCTAGAGCTGATTCTGAGCTGCTTATCTGTTGCCAGAATGCCAATTTACTACATTATTGTATGGGATTAATAGTATATCTTGTTGAGATGACTTGTTTGTTTCATGTTGTGTACCATGATACTATTTCTATAGCCGGTTTATTTTTTTTATAATTGTGGTTACTTCTGTGTATGTAATTAGTAAATGAATGACTTCAGCTGCTAGCAAAGGGTTGAGAGAAAGCTATATACCTGGGAGTATAACTATTGTTGAATGACAAAACTTTATCATCTTTGTTTCTGTGTTTAATATGAGATTCTTGTGTATGCTGTAAGCTTGCATTCTTTACCAGTTGTAATAAAGTAAATCAACTTTTACGAGTCACTTGTGCATATGCATATATATGTTCTGAAAAAATTGCAAAAAGTTTAACAAGTGAAAGCAACCCTTTACAACTCCCCCCCCCCCCTTCTTTAATGAATGAAAAAGATTCAAGTCTGTGCTACACCTTATTGTTACAATATTGCATTTGTGCCTTTCTCCATGATGTGAGGTAGAAATGTTTTCATCTGTTGTATGTCTTTTTGTCCCTTCCTTCTAATGCTCACCCATTACATATGTCTTTCTTTCTTTTATATTTACTGTTTGATTCATTTGTGCAGGCCATTGAGCAAGATCTTCCCGAAGTAGGAAAGAGTGCTGAGTCTCGTGCACAGTAAATGATACCACCTACTTCGTCACTCCCATCGAATCCTGGTACATTTTCATCTGGAGCAACAGGACAGGCCATGGCCCATCCAGGCCCTCCATTTTTTGTTCCTGAAGGAAATTCATCACATGCTGGAAATTATTCTTTCAACGGAAATGTGCTACCAAAGCAGACTGATCAATCACAAACAACTGTATGGCTTAGCCAAACTCATTTCTCACTTGGTTTATTGCCATGTTAGATACTCCTGGTCCGTGTCTATGAGATGTTGCTTCAACTTGCAATATGTGCATGACAGCCGTACAATTTATCTACGTCCTTGATTCATTCATCATAATCTTCTTGTTTTCTCATTCTGAGCCTGTCCAGTAGATTCATTTGGCCCAACTTGCAACTTTCGTACTAATATGAAAATCTTGATTATAATTTGGTCCATATATGAGGGTGTACTCATGATTCCTTAAGCAGCATGCTAATGTGTTTAAGATTATATTCTCTTACTTTCTTTAAATGCGATGTGCTATTTATATGTTAGCTTTGGTTCCCTTGGCTTCAGAATTTAAGAGCTGATGGTACTCAAGAAATGGGAGCAACTACTGCTTCAGCAGTTACGCAGTCTGCTTCTCAGCCTCTACCTAATGCCAGTCCTGCAGCACATTTTGCACCCAACAGTTTCAGTAATATGAATTCATGGATGCCTGCTCCAGCAACATTTCAAGTGCCTGCAAGGATGGCTAAAGCTCCTGCAACCCCTGGCCCCCCTGGAATAGCTTCTTCCATACCTTCTCCCTCAAGTTCAACCATTCATGCTTCATCTCAAGATTCCATTGGATTAAGAACATTCATGCCTGGTGCTTCTGTTTTCCCCAACCCTCCCATTCAGCATAATGCAGTTGCTAGCTACCCATCTGCTCCTCCTCAGGCTGCTCCTCCTGGACCGTGGTTGTCTCATCAGCACATCGGCGGCTTTGCTAGACCATCTTTTTCACCCTATGGTTCTGCTGTTCCTGGGCCTTATCCAATGCCGATACGTAGCACGCCTCCACAATCTGTTTCATATGCTGATATCCAACCTCCTGGAGTTTCACCTGCAGTATCTGCAATGGGGGCTCCTACAACTTCCTTTACTGCTGGTAGCCAATCATCCATTGGTTCTGGACAGGCAGAGTTACCCCCTGGAATTGGTAAAACCAAAATTCCAGTTTCAAATTTATTTGCAGCTTTACCTATTCTATTGTGCCATGACACTGCAAAGGTTTTCTATGGATAACTGGGAACACTGTGAATGCAGAAACTAGGGATGAAACTCTTAGCAAAGAAAAACTGGATGCCTGGACAGCCCACAGGACAGAGACTGGGATTGTGTACTACTATAATGCATTGACGAGGGAGTCTACATATGAGAAACCTTCAGGTTTTAAAGGAGAGGTACTGCAAGCATTGGATTATCTATAAAAAATTAATGGTGCAGTTATTTTGTTTGTTTTTGTTTTTTATCTTTAATATGCATTATGTCTTATACTTGCTCATAGGAAAATTTGGTTCTGATATTCTTTATGCTATCTTCCAAACACGTGCTTTGTCTTATGCTCTTTAACCTGTTATATTTGACCTGCTATGGTAGGTGGTCGTAGGATGAATCTGATGACCTTAGTGATTTTGTTTGTTTGGGTGGTGGTGTACGTTGGGGGTTGCATAAAGACTTTCAAGTGAAAGTCACAAGTATTGTATGAACTTTTTTTCTCTTTCAACGCCTCTAGAATGCAGATAGGTATTTCATGGAGAATTGGGATATTGTTCTACCAACTCGCTACTGAGAGCAAATGTTGAAAATCAGGAATAGCTACTTTTCATGCTTTAAAGATTGTTGAATGCATCAGTTATTCTGTTTGTAATGTTTGATTGATCTCGCTCTGCATTTGCTGTCGCAAATCTTTTTTTGGTCTTACCTTGTAACCTTCCAATATTTTCTTTCTGGTTGTCCTGATTGCGTATTTATTGTAAACAATGCAGTCAGATAAAGCAACTTCCCAGCCAACTCCTGTTGCATGGTGAGTTATCTGCAAAAATTGGAGGGATACTATTTTAATAGCTTGACTTTGTCTTCTGCTAATATTGCTGGAAGTAATAGATAGGAACATTGGGTCTATGATAATATAAGTGTGTGAAAGATCCTATCTATCATCAACATAACATAGTAAATTAGCGAACCAAGGATAACTTACTTGTACTGTACCATCAGCTTATACGGTGTTCTAAGATTAATCACCATTGAAGTAATCCTCATCTAGTTCTATAATGACCTCTAGATTTCTCGAGTTCACAGTTAGATGTTGGTACTAGTGATGTCTTTCTCTGTCAAAACTACTTGATATCGTCAAACAGCACTGGAGCTTGGAGCTTGTTGTGTGCGATTTCCCTGGTGAAACTCATTTCTTTCCTAACTCATTCGGTTTCTTTGTGAAGTTATGCTGATTTTTTTTTGTTGCCCAGGGAGAAATTGTCTGGTACTGATTGGACACTTGTCACCACTAATGACGGGAAAAAATATTACTACAACACCGTAAATAAGGTCTGAAGCTTCTCACTGCATTTGGTTTGTTGTATCTAATAAGCTAAAACCTGTATGCTGGTGTACTATTTTGGCAATTTGAAACTGATTGGCTTGCCCTTTATTTTCTGTTTCGACTGTGTAATTTTAGTTAGAAAAATATTTTCTTATATTGATTTAGGGTAAAAGACCCATATAGATACACATAGGTCACCATTGTACAAGAAAGAGATATACCTAAAATATATACTTATAGCAAAAAATAAATCTTGTAAGACTCCCACATGAACTAAGTAACATGTCAGACATGTTCACTGGTTCGTTTTATAGTGCTGACCACATTTCCAGTTAAAACTGTAAGCGCCAACCATTTTGAAATGGTCTGGTTACAGTTCGGATGTTTTTGAGACTGTAAACTGCGGATTCAAAGTAGCAATTTGTGTTTTTCTTTTATATATAAATTTGAATTGTAGATTAACAGTAAGAGTTGTTCACTGTTATTGATGAGTGGCACAAATGGTGTCTGATGGAGGGAAATAGTGGCGGTTTGCACAGAATAAGAAAGTGAAAAAAAAAACTTGCTGGAATTTGAAACTAGAACCCTAACTATTGGTTAACGGAGTTTTAGATCATCTTTCACATTGCTGGTCTGGTTTCGGTTCCACGTCAAGTGGTGAACTGTTAGACACCTCTAAGTAACATCACCTGAGATGTATATATTTGGAAAACCTCAGTTGATGTCCATGCAGCTGATCCTATTTGAAGTGTCCAATGGCTGTATAATTACTGTGGCATGCTCTCGAGTTTTTTGACAATATATCCTTTATCTTAATTTCATATCTTGTTTCTGTCTTATGACCTGGTGGCTTGAGCAGTAATCTGATAATTTTTATCTGTTTTTGAATTAGGTAAGTAGCTGGCAAATACCTAGTGAGCTAACTGAGTTGAGAAAGAAGCATGATGCTGATGCTTTGCAAGCTCCATCAGTGTCAGTGACCATTACTAATATTATAACTGAAAAAGGATCTGATCTTGTTAGTTTAAGCACGCCTGCTGCTAACACAGGCGGTCGTGATGCCATAGCCGTCAGATCTTCAGGTGCATCTGCCTCATCTTCTGCACTGGATCTCATAAAAAAGAAGCTGCAGGATTCTGGAATCCCTGATTCTAGTTCCTCCCCAGCTGTGTCTGGTTCAGTTGCATTAGAACTTAATGGCTCAAAACCAATGGAGGCTACTACCAAAAGTCTCCAAAATGATAACAATGGAGATGGTGACATATCCAATTCTTCTTCTGATTCTGAGGATGAAGATGGAGGCCCCAGCATGGAGGACTGTCTCCTCCAATTCAAGGTACTCTTTTTTCATGCTTATAACCAAACCCTCTTCTCATTCCTTTTGTGGTATTAAAATACCTCAAACGTGTAGTTGACATTTATTCCCAAACTTTTTTGCTGTCCTTTTGAAGTTCTAACTTACAAATGATTTGCTGACGTATTTCTGTGCATGTTCTTTAAGTCTATATCAAATCGTTCTGCTCATTTCACATCTGCTTGTGCTTTGGACTTTCTTAGGAAATGCTTAAGGAAAGGGGAGTGGCACCATTCTCAAAATGGGAGAAAGAACTTCCTAAAATAGTCTTTGATCCACGCTTCAAGGTTTGTTGATTCCTTTACCAATAAAGTAATCTGTTGTGGATTTCGGGTAACCCGAGATCTGGAGTTTCTTTCAATAGTTGTTTAGTCTCTCAGTCAGCTGTTTAGTCTCAGTGAACTTTATGTCTCTGTGAGAAAATGTTTGCAATACTTTGTTTTTCATGAGGTTAATCTGCTGCAGGCCATTCCAGACCAAAGTGCACGAAGAGCTCTCTTTGAGCACTATGTTCGAACTCGTGCTGAAGAGGAACGAAAGGAAAAACGAGCGGCTCAGAAGGCTGCTTTGGAGGGTTTCAAGCAGTTACTGGAAGAAGCAAAGGAGGTTTGGTGCAATTGTCTCCTGTTAAAGTATTCTCTGTTACTTTTTGAATTTGGATTCTGGATAGGCATCTGGGAGTTAAAGGACTAAGAACAGTTTTATCACATTCAGGACATTTATCAGAATACTGATTATCAAACATTTAAGAGGAGATGGGGTGAGGATCCTCGATTTCTGGCCTTAGACAGGAAAGAGAAGGAACATTTGTTAAGTGAAAGGTATGACTGTCACTTCACTAATATTCAAAGTCTCTGCTGGTTTCTACTGTCAGTTAGTGGACCCTGATATAGTTTTCCTATGTCTTACAATATGTCAGCTACAATTTTTTTATTGATGACAGACAATCAGCCAACATAATTAATAAGCTTTAAAAGATACTTAAGATTAAAATCAGTCACTGGCTTTCATGTTGGTATCTTTGTTTTGGTGGTAAAGTGTGTATGCCTTAATTTGTCTTGGGTGTCAATCTGGTTTCGAGTTGATCCCTTCGTAGAGGCGCCAGTTCCTCTCTTTTCGCAATGCTTGATGAGTATATGTTGTTGATTACGAAAAATTGATGTACTGCACAAGTATAATATTAAACTTGCGTAAGAAATTGAATCTCACCTTTTGAGCCCACTGATTTTCATGAACGACATTTTATCTGTATATCTGGTACTAGTAGATCTGCTGTTTTCTTGAGCTATGATGTGGATATTACAAATTTTAAAAATCTGAAATTAAATAATAATCTAAAATATTAAAGAAAAGAATGAAATTCGAAATCCAAAAACATCATATCTTATTGTAAATTAGATGTGGGAGACATTATGTTTTCTTGAAACAATGTTTTTAATTTGTAACTATATTAACACTGATATATTATTGTGAAAATGTAATGAGACTTTCATATGTGATCTAGACTGCTATATCTAACTTAGTTTCTGCGTTGCTAGGGTGTTAGTTCTGAAAAGGAGTGCTCAAGAAAAAGCTCAAGCACAGCGTGCTGCAACGACATCTACTTTCAGGTCGCTGCTTAAGGATAGAGAAGACATTACATCTACTTCCAGGTGGTCAAAGGTAGGTTTATGCTGAAAGGTGATGTTATTTTAAGTTCCTAGTGCAGACTGGTTTTCGCCAACCCAGCTTGGCGACTCCATGGAGATATTCATATTTCATTGGCTCTTGGAAGAGTTCTATCTTTCCATATCAGTAACTTGGGGTGAATATTGAATGATCTCTTCCTCCTTCTATAGTACAGACAAAAGATAAACCCTTGCTTAAGTTTTGCCTGAGGAATCATTTGGCCAGTCATGCCAATGTAATGAGGATGAAAGGAGTGATTTATTTGTTGATGAGAAAGAACTTTAGTAGATCGAGGGGTTGGTTATATTGTGCACAAATTTATATGCAGAAGTTTTGATAAGTGTTGTATTAAGATGTGAATGTTTTCTCTGGTAGGTGAAGGATAGCTTAAGAAGTGATCCCAGATATAAGTCAGTCAAGCATGAAGACAGGGAGAAGTTATTCGATGAATATGTAGCAGAACTAAAGGCTGCTGTAGAAGAGACTGCTCAGAAGGCTAAGGCAAAACAAGACGAGGAGGTAAGACAAATGCTTGCTTCTGACCTTCAGTAACTGCTGGTTCCAATCACTTATTCATTTATTTTATCGTATTATGTTTTAGCCTTTCAGGGAGTCAGTTTGCTTACTGATTTGATATGATGTTTTCCACAATTGGGTTAAGATGTGTTACTTGGGAGCTAGAGTTCAAGTTATAGTGTTATACCTCTGCTCTATTATCAGATACATTACATGTCATAAATCCATATTCTACGCGGTTATCCAATGTTCAGACGTGCATGAACAATGATTTAAACTTGTACTTTTCCGTGGTTGCAGTCTCATAGATCGGATTTAAATAAGAATTTAAATAGAAGTAAGGCACATATGAAGGATATTTTCCAAGGGCTACTCTCAAGTAAGTAAGACACATATGAAGGATATTTTCCAAGGGCTACTCTCAAGTCACATAAAGGGAAAAACTGTGGGTCAATTGAATAACATATATTGTGCCTCTGTTAAAGCCATTTATGTGCACTAAGAAGTAAGAACATACTAGTCTTGAAATTAATTTAAACAACCCCGAGCCCCGTAAACGAAAAGAATCGTATACCCTTCTTAAGACAGAAGGAAAATAATGCAGAAAAAATACCTGTGCTATGATTCTTCATAAAGCCTTATAATGCTATTGTACTTCCGCTTTACTAGTAGAGTGCCATTTCATTAGATAAAAAATAAGAAAATAATTTCTTGATATTAGAAACAGTCATGGGCCATCTATACGATTTAGACACAAAATCTATATGTTATCAGAGGTAAGATGTCAGTGAGCTCAAGCATGACAAAAATGCAGACAAATCAATCGCTGGGACAATCTGTGCAATAGTAATTAGGATGATACTCGAACAACTTGTGTAGGGCAGACATATCTCTATGCCACAAGAAGGAAATCTTATTGTCATATTTTTTCATATTTTTTCTAGTTAATGAATATGATCAGTTGTCCAGTTGTGAAAGATTTATATTAACTGATTCTGTTTCTCAAAAAGCAAACGATAAAAGGAGTTACCAAAAAGTTTACTATAATCTGTCTCACTTGCTCCTAATTTGGTGGATTAGTCTGTCCTCATGGAACTTAATGCGCATGTGCACCGCTTGTAGGATAAACTAAAGGAGAGAGAGAGAGCTTTGAGAAAACGAAAAGAAAGAGAGGAGCAAGAGGTTGAGAGAGTGAGACAGAAAGCTCGCAGGAAGGAAGCTGTTGAATCATATCAAGCTCTGTTGGTGGAAACAATAAAAGATCCTCAGGTATTAATATCCTGTATCTTATTTTTGAAGTATTTGGATTCAATATAATTTTCAAAACTTTAAGTATCTGCTGGCTGTACTTTAGATTATCCCGTCACTTTCATAGATTTTAGTCACTTTTATATATACTAATCCTAGCCATTAAGAAAAAAAATGCATAAATTAAATAATGGTTTTTTCTCAATACGGCACATGCTAAACAGGCCACGGGCACACTTGGCTTGTTAATCTGGAGGCTTGAAGGAGCTCCAGAATCAGCTAAAACACACAAAGACAAAAAATAAGTTTTGCACATGGGTGAAATTATTGATCTACAGAACTTGCAAAAGCTTTGCTTTCAATTCTACAGCTTCGTAGTAAGGAAAGACCTGAATCATTTATTATGTGCAAACATAAACTATGTTATGTGTCTATCCTTTGAAGAAATTCATAGTCATTGTACAGCTCCAATAAATCATTGTGAAAGTTAAATGGGGCATCATCAGAATCACCAAACCACTGCATCAGATGGCTCTGCTCCCATAAAACTTCTAGCGGTTGTTACTAGTCATGGTAGCTTTTGCAAAATTTTGTGTTCGCTGTTATTTAAAATGCGGATTATGATTAAGCTAGATTTTCGTTTATATGGGAGCATATATTTCCTATAGGTAACAGAACACTACATAGAAACATCAAACATAAACTGCTGTCCTGTGTTCTTGATCCTTCTAGTTTGCTTGAGCTTGATCATTCCTTCCAAATTTTTGTCTTTGTATCTAGGCATCCTGGTCAGAGTCAAAGCTGAAGTTGGAGAAGGATCCTCAAGGACGTGCTGCCAATCCACATCTAGATAAATCTGATTTAGAGAAACTTTTCCGTGAACATGTTAAATCCTTGCATGAGGTACTTTCCTCTGATATAGCATTATTCTTCTATGTTTTTAGTTATACCTCCCTCTCAAATTCTAGCATACATGTCTGATACACCAATAGTTGATGACCTTTATTCTTATGCTCTAACAATGGTTATAACTATGTTAATTTTCTGTCTAAGTGTTATAACTCTATTACGGTGGAATTCAACTTTTCACGCCTTCCATGCTAAAAGCAACTTCTCTTGCAGTCAAGTTTCAATTGGTGTCAATTTATTATTCTATGCTTGTACACTTACTGCATTTCTTCGCAATTCTAGAGGTGTGCACAGGAGTTCAGGTCTCTGCTGATAGACGTCATAACTGCAGAAGGTGCAGCTCAAGAAACAGAAGATGGTAAAACCATTTTAACATCTTGGTCGACAGCAAAACTACTCTTGAAGAGTGATCCTAGATATAACAAAATGCCGAGGAAAGAAAGAGAAGCCTTGTGGCGACGACATGCTGAGGATATCCTACGGAAGCAAAAGAAAGATCAAGATCAAGGAGAGAAATCTGCAGATGGAAAAAGTAAAGCTAGCATCGACTCTGGGAAGCATCCGTGGAGAACCAACGACAGAAGATAGCTGCTTTTCATGCTCTCTCGACTTGAGTAAGTCCTAACCAGCCTCCCTCTCTTGTCATTGGGGAGCATCCTGTCATTCCATTTGGACGGGACATTTTTTTCGAGGGTGAACTGAATTGAACCTTGAAAATGTATGCAGCTGAGATAGTTTATGTGCTACAGCATCCGGTCGAAGTAAGAAATATACAGAAATGTGGTGTGACAGTGTAAGAATTTCCATATTAGGATTTTGTAACGTGGAATTTTTGGTTATCTATGCTATGGTGATTGGTGATGGAACTCGAGTCTGATTTCTTGCTCTGATAGATTTTACTGATGTGTCGATGGGTAGCTAATTATCGTCGTCTGATTAACTAATTATCTGCACCTTATAATTAATATGGTTTCGTCTTTATTTTATTTTGTTGAAAAGGCTGTGGATTCAACTCTTCACCTGTGATTAGGTGTATCATAAACTTTTATACACATGCTACATAAATATTTAATTAATTTACTTTGTATAGATATATATTATATTGCAGTGAGGCATACTGATGATTCGTATTCGTATGCCACAGTCATTACTAGTTAATTATGATGGATATCTGCGAGCCCTTCAGCTTTAACTTCAATTAGTAATCCCTACTTTTGTTTAGTCTTTTCCAAATAAGAAATAGAATTTGATAGGGTTATGCTAGAAGAAAAGTCAACCGTGATCGCATAAGGCGTGTGAGAAGGGCCCCCAATGACGGCAAATCAGCCTTTATTATATTCTTAATTACGGCATCAATAGGGAAGTGGTTTCTTGTCAATTTAAATGTCACCTAGGGGTGAGCGGTTTAAATCGAACCGGCGGTTTTAACTGAAACTGTAACTGCCGGAAATGGTTAAACCGAAATCGAAAATTCAGTTTCTGCGGTTCGGTTATGATTCCAAAAAAATGAAACCGGAATCGCCGGTTATCCGGCAGTTCCGGAGGTTTCACACGTCGCAGGGCTACGGGGTAGGGTGGCAGGACTAGGCTGATGTTGCAGGCGAAAACTACCGGTTTCTGCTGCAAAACCGACAGTTTCATTGTATTTGTAAATGTAATGTATACATTTGAATTATCAATAACTAATTGCAATTTTCAAATATTTTTTTTGGTAACTTATAATAATATAATTTCTCGTTATTACATTTAAATTTGTCTAAGTTGTAAAAAAAAAACCTCAGAAACTCGGAATCAGAACTGAAACCGCCGGTTTCCGGTTCAAAACCGGAACCGCCCCTTAGCTTCACGGTTCGATTAAGGTGCCCACGGAATCGTAACCCAGAACAAGCGGTTTCAGCACTGTAGGCACCTCTAATGTCACCCATGAAAGATTTTCTTCCCTCCATACCAATTCTCACTTCATCATCAAATATGTGCTCCAATCTTCAAAACTCATGTATCAAAAAGTAGGTTGTAGTTTTATTATTTTTAATTATTGCAATCAAAGCTAAATAATAAATAACTTATATTGAAGACAAGAGTATAATATATAATATTTATTTAAAAATAAATTTATTTCTAAATATGACAAACGAAGTGAATATTTATTCGAAAGAAATGCAACAAAAGGCCAAAAAGGGTGTAGAAAAATGGTCATATGGAGAAAATGAAGGCAAAGGAAAGCAACCACCCTTTGCACAAAGATGATAGGAGCAAAATGATACAAGAATTGTTGTTGAGATTTTTTTATTTATATTTTTACTGCAGTCTCGAAAATATACATCCAAGAAAAATCTCCAAATTTTTGAATAATAGAAGCTGCAGTGCCACACATTTCCATTCAAATATTTTTGCGAGAATATATGTCGGCGAAATTGAAATATTGATGGTAAACTGAATAATGTGTTGATTAATTAGGTCGAGACTTCATCTAGAAGCTTATACCTTCTCACCTTATTTCTAAAAACTGGTTTAATGATCCTCTCAGCTGTAATCCCGCCGCGATCGCTCGTCACCCTCTTCCTGCCGGCCAAAGGCGGCGGCGCGGCTCGATCGGCCTCCGGGGCCGGGGGGGATTCACTCTGCTTCTTGATTCTGTTATCAATTGCTCTTCTATCTTTATGATTAATGTCGATCTTACCCTTTTTGATTTTCACGTCGCGATGATCGCTAATTGCGGTTTTTTGAGATGAATTTTGTGAAGATTTTGTGACCTCCTCCCCTTTTTGATCACCTTTTTGGCTAAGGCACCAGTTGCAAGTGTTGTACGATTCAGCTCCCGGGTACACATTGCTACAATATCTACCACATTTATAATCAGTAAATATGCTCGACTCGATTAAATAAAACCTATAACAAACAATATTTATTTCTTAGTTACTTGTGTTGTGATCGAAATCCGCAGCCGATACATGAGAAAAGCTCGGAAGAGAGGCCTTGATCTCCACACATACAACACTCCACCGATGAAGATGCTGCTCCTTCTACTTCACCGTTTCTTCCCATTTATATACGTATATGTGATGAGAGACAGAGAGAGATAATCTACACGTAGGTGTACATATATGTGTATATTTATTTTGTGCGTGTATAGGGGGGGAGGGAGAGAGAGAGAGAGAGAGAGGGGAAATAGCGTTGGGTTAGAGAGAGATTGACATTGACATGGTATCACATTCATTTTTCCCAAGCGTTGTTCTGTGTGAGATAGGTTAGAATAAATAAATAAATATATGCCACGATTAGTGGCATGAAAAAGAAGGGTGGGGCCGTGGGGGCTCACCACTCACATTCATTTGCAACTTTCTTTTTTCCTTTTAATATTTGTCTTTCCCACTATTTTGATTTAGATGATGTTTGTATTTTGTATAACAAAATTAATTAGGTATGGTTTGTGAATTGATTTAGGGTTGAAATTAAATGTATGGAAAATAAATTAAGGATAAGAATTATATATATTTTATGTGATTGACACATGCCATGGATTAATAGCTTAATATTTTAAGGTTTCAGGGTTTTCTTCTTTTATTTTGTATTATTATAATATCGTCTCTATTTGTTATATCATATATGCAGTGGCGGATCCAGACAAAAAAACTAGGAGGCGGAATTTTTTTTTTTTTTTTTAAATATGATACTCAAATATGCTTTTTTAATAAAATAAATAACATCTTACAATTCAAGTAGCACTAACGTCTGTTGACCGCAACAACTGACTTCTACGAGTATCTATAGCTTGAAAACATTTAAAAAAAATTCATTAGAAACCGTAGCGAAGATAGACATTTCATTGTATGTCACCAAATTGTCGTTCAACCAATCATCTCCCATCCTATTTCGTAGGTCGGTCTTGACAAATTTCATGGCAGAAAATACTCTTTCAACAGATGCAGTAGCTATAAGTAAGAGCAATACCAATTCAATCAAGCGATAAACTAATGGAAAAATTCTCTCTTTTTTAATTTAACAATCTTTCGAGAAAGACTACCCAAATTTTCAATAACAATCAATCGTACATCTATTCTCAGAACATAAAAAAAGTAGTTGTTCGAGGGGCGGAGGTAGGGGGTGGGGGGTTGGCCGCCCCCTCCCTCCCCCGATCCGCCGCTGAATGTGACCCGTCAAATGTGATCTCGAAGTTGCAATCAAAATTACTCGAATTCGTATACAATCTTTTGTTGTTGCCAATTTGGCAGATTCTTATATTATTCGTGAATTAGTTAGTATATAGTTAATTTGGCATATTATTTGTTTGTTTTAATTCACATGTAAGCCAACAAAATAATAAATACATGAAATTGATTAACTTTATCGTGTATACTTTAATGATAAGATAAATAGATAAAAATAATTGAATTTAATTTATGACAAAAACTTCCATGAGTCAGAGCTCATGGTGCGCGCGGATCCTCCACACCCGGGTCCGGCCCGGGTCCAACCCGGTCGCGACCCGGGAATTTAAAAAAAAGAAAAAAAAAAAGCTTTGGTGTAAACGAATATATATTTATGTGTTACATTATATAGCTAATGAGGAGGTAGTTCAGTGGTAGGGCACGCTCTCTAGGAGCACTAGGTCTCGAGTTCGAGACCCCTTCAAACCAGGTTTTCGTTTATTATTTTCAGCTTTATATATACCTCATCTGTTGGCATGATAACAAATGAATGCCCTAGCCTATTGGTAGTGCATGTGTGTGGACGATAAGGTGTTGAGGGTTCGAAGCCCACCAACCCCATTTTTATCATCTCTTTATTTTTTTCATTTTTTCTTTCTTTTTTTTCGTTTTTTTGTCGTTTTTTTATTTTTTTTTCGTTTTTTCTTCTTTTTCTTTTCGTTCTTTTTTTCCTTCTCGTTTTTTTTATTGTTTTGTTTGTTTTATTCGTAATTTTACTTTCTTTCTTTTTTTTGTTTTTTTTACTTTTCACATTTTATGTTTTTACTTTGCTATTTTTAATTATATCTATATATATATATCAAAATTTAATTAATACGTAGATTTTTAAATTTAATTAGCATATAAATTTAAAAAATTAAAAGTATAATAAATTTAATTTACATATGAATTAAATTACGATATATAAAATCGTTTATTTCAGTTTTTCTTTTTTTGAATTATTTTTGTCTTTTTATTTCTTTGCTTTTTCTTTTTTAAACGATACAAAATTATTTTTTTCTATTTTTCTTTATGCTTGTAAACAGAATTTATTGTTCTTTTGAATAGAATTTATTATTCTAATGAATATAAGTTACTCTTCTTATAAATGAAAGTTATTGTTCTTGTGAATAAAAGTATTATTTTAATAAATAAAAACTATTGTTCTTGTAAATGAGAATAATTATTCTAATGAATAAAAAATATTGTTTTAATAAATCAAAATTTCACTTGTTCTTCGAAATTTCTTACAAATATCTGTAAATCTAAAAATTTAATTTTTATTATTTCGTAGAATTTAACTAATATTCCATAAAATATTCTTTTAGTCTAAAAATATTTTT
>JAYDZE010240299.1:0-20024 GCA_034509125.1 Monilaria moniliformis
TTTTGGGTTAAATGTGTTTATGCCATGGATTTGGGTTTCTTAGTTTGTTGCAAGTTATGTTTTGCTATCGACGTACAAGGATTTATATAGCCATCTTAGTTGGCTGCTACGAGCAGAATACCTATGATTTGTCAAAAGTGATATGGGCAAACGAATCTGGTAAATGAAATAATAAGGGAAAAGTGATGGGTAGTCAGGTCAATGCAGGGGAGATCGAAGAGGCTGAGGGAATGAATTCTCCCCCGCAGATGCTACGTTACGATTCTGTTGGTGCGACTATGCAGGAGATGATGTTGATTGCTGGTGGGGAGCGTTTTCGATTGGGGCATGTGCTATATGGGGAGCATGAGTGGCAAAAGCTGAAATTGGAGGAGATGGAGCTGTACCTGAAAGTGTTGGAGCTGAGAACAGCACAGACGAAACTTGTTGTAGAAGCTATAAAAGGCGGGGGACACTGACGTTCAGGATTGTAAGTTTTTTCTAATAACTTTTTTGGTTTTGGGGTAAATGTGTTTATGCCATGGATTTGGGTTTATTAGTTTGTTGCAAGTTATGTTTTGCTATCGACGTACGTAGATTTATTTAGCCATCTTAGTTGGCTGCTACGAGCAGAAGACCAATGATTTGTCAAAAATGATATGGGTAAACGAATCTGGTAAATTAAATAATAAGGGAAAAGTAATGGGTAGTCACCTCAATGCAGGGGAGATCGAAGAGGCTGAGTGAATGAAGTCTCCCCCGCAAACGCTGCGTTACGATTCTGTTGGTTCGACTATGGAGGAGATGATTTTGATTGCTGGTGGGGAGCTTTTTCGATTGGGGCATGTGCTAGAGGGGGAGCATGAGTGGCAAAAGCTGAAATTGGAGGAGATGGAGCTGTACCTGAAAGTGTTGGAGATGAGAACAGCACAGACGAAACTTGTTGTGAAAGCTATGAAAGGGGCGGGACACAGACGTGCAGGATTGTTAGTTTTTTCTAATAACTTTTTGGTTTTAGGTTAAATGTGTTTATGCCATGGATTTGGGTTTCTTAGTTTGATGCAAGTTATGTTTTGCTATCGACGTACATGGATTTATATATCCATCTTAGTTGGCTGTTACGAGCAGAAGACCTATGATTTAACAAAAGTGATATGGGCAAACGAATCTGGTAAATGAAATAATAAGGGAAAAGTGGTGGGTAGTCAGGTCAATGCAGGAGAGATCGAAGAGGCTGAGGGAATGAAGTCTCCCCCGCAGACGCTGCGTTACGATTCTGTTGGTGCGACTATGGAGGAGAGGATGTTGATTGCTGGTGGGGAACTTTTTCGATTGGGGTCATGTTCTAGAGGGGGAGCATGAGTGGCAAAAGCTGAAACTGGAGGAGATGGAGCTGTATCTGAAAGTGTTGGAGCTGAGAACAGCACATACGAAGCTTGTTGTGGAAGCTATTAAAGGTGCGGGACACTGACGTGCAGGATTGTTAGTTTTTTCTAATGACCTTTTGGTTTTGGGTTAAATGTGTTTATGCCATGGATTTGGGTTTCTTAGTTTGTTGCAAGTTATGTTGTGCTATCGACGTACATGGATTTATTTAGCCATCTTAGTTGGCTGCTACGAGCAGAAGACCAATGATTTGTCAAAAGTGATATGGACAAACGAATCTGGTAAATGAATTAATAAGGGAAAAGTGGTGGGTAGTCACGTCAATGCAGTGGAGATCGAAGATGCTGAAGGAATTAAGTCTCCCCCGCAGACGCTGCGTTACGATTCTGTTGGTGCGACTAAGGATGAGAGGATGTTGATTGCTGGTGGGTAGCTTTTTCGATTGGGGCATGTTCTAGAGGGGGAGCATGAGTGGCAAAAGCTGGAATTGGAGGAGATGGAGCTGTACCTGAAAGTGTTGGAGCTGAGAACAGCACAGACGAAGGTTGTTGTGAAAGCTATGAAAGGGGTTGGACACTGACGTGCAGGATTGTTAGTTTTTTCTAATAACTTTTTGGTTTTGGGTTAAATGTGTTTATGCCATGGATTTGGGTTTCTTAGTTTGTTGCAAGTTATGTTTTGCTATCGACGTACATGGATTTATTTAGCTATCTTAGTTGGCTGCTACGAGCAGAAGGCCTATGATTTGTCAAAAGTGATATGGGCAAACGAATCTGGTAAAGGAAATAATAAGGGAAAAGTGATGGGTAGTCAGGTCAATGTAGGGGAGATCGAAGAGGCTGAGGGAATGAAGTCTCCCCCACAGACGCTGCGTTTCGATTCTGTTGGTGCGACTATGGAGGAGATGATGTTGATTGCTGGTGGGGAGATTTTTTGGATTGGGGCATGTGCTAGAGGGGGAGCATGACTGGCAAAAGCTGAAACTGGAGGAGATCGAGTTGTACCTGAAAGTGTTGGAGCTGAGAACAGCACAGACGAAGCTTGTTGTGTAAGCTATGAAAGGCGGGGGACAGTGACGTGCAGGATTGTTAGGTTTTTCTAATGACTTTTTTGGTTTTGGGTTAAATGTTTCTATGCCATGGATTTGGGTTTCTTAGTTTGTTGCAAGTTATGTTTTGCTATCGACGTACATGAATTTATTTAGTTATCTTAGTTGGCTGCTACGAGCAGAAGGCCTACGATTTATCAAAAGTGATATGGGCAAACGAATCTGGTAAAGGAAATAATAAGGGAAAAGTGGTGGGTAGGCAGGTCAATGCAGGGGAGATCGAAGAGGCTGAGGGTATGAAGTCTCCCCCGCAGACGCTGCGTTTCGATTCTGTTGGTGCGACTATGGAGGAGAGGATGTTGATTGCTGATGGGGAGCTTTTTGGATTGGGGCATATGCTAGATGGGGAGCATGACTGGCAAAAGCTAAAACTGGAGGAGATGGAGTTGTACCTGAAAGTGTTGGAGCAGAGAACAGCACAGATGAAGCTTGTTGTGGAAGCTATGAAAGGCGGGGGACACTGACGTTCAGGATTGTTAGTTTTTTCTATTGACTTTTTTGGTTTTGGGTTAAATGTGTTTGTGCTATGGATTTGGGTTTCTTAGTTTGTTGCAAGTTATCTTTTGCTATCGACGTACATGGATTCATTTAGCAATCGTAGTTGGCTGCTACTAGCAGAAGACCTATGATTTGTCAAAAGTGATATGGGCAAACGAATATGGTAAATGAAATAATAAGGGAAAAGTGGTGGGTAGTCAGGTCAATGCAGGGGAGATCGAAGAGGCTGAGGGAATGAAGTCTCCCCCGCAGACGCTGCGTTTCGATTCTGTTGGTGCGACTATGGAGTAGAGGATGTTGATTGCTAGTGGGGAGCTTTTTGGATTGGGGCATGTGCTAGAGGGGGAGCATGACTGGCAAAAGCTGAAACTGGAGGAGATGGAGCTGTATCTAAAAGTGTTGGAGATGAGAACAGCACAGACGAAGCTTGTTGTGGAAGCTATGAAAGGCGGGGGACACTGACGGGCAGAATTGTTAGTTTTTTCTAATGACTTTTTTTGTTTTGGGTTAAATGTGTTTATGCCATGGATTTGGTCAATCTTGAGTTGCTGAATGATTTAACATATAAGAATAAGTTATGATGGATCTTGATATGTTAAAAAATCTTATTTAAAATTCAAAATTTTTCTTATACCGAACTTGAGTTTTTCAATTTTTTTACTTATTATTATATTATATTAATAAAAATCTAATGCATCTGTCCATTAGATATAGATTGGATGGTTAATTTTATATTATTTTTGTGCAGTTATTCATTTTATCAAAATAATCATTAAAGTGTTGAACTAACCATCAAACAAGCAGAAAGAATAAATAGTAATTGCATGTAGAGCTAATCTATCGGGTCAGCCCATCAAGTTTCAGGTTAATCTTATTCGGGTCTCAAACTAATCGAACTAAAATTTTATCAGATTATAAATTTCCAACATTAATCCACTAAATTTAATTAGCGGACTATTGTGAGCTCACATATTTTTAAACTGTACTGACATCTCTAAGCATAAGACAATTTCATTTGGATTCCTGTCTGAGCTGAACTTCAATATTGTTGAAAAAATTCCACCATAGAAAACGTAAAGAAACTCATATGTTAGTGATGCATATGCAATGTATATTGGTAAGCTCACACACTTGGAATCACTCATCTACTTAACTTATCATTGGACAATGTGTATTACAATTCACTTTTCTCAATTAAGATTTATTATTATATTTGTACATAAGAGATACGTGGCATTGTAGCACCGTCAAATTAGAGATAACTAAGTACCAATTAATATAAATAGATGAACTTGCCCCTTTATGAATATTGGTAATTCATATGCACATCACTGAAAGATAATTAATTTACACCAAATCAAGAAACTAATGCAATCATCAAAGTCGTTATAAACCTAATATACATCAAATCGATCACTCATCTAACAAGTTCTTTGGATCTGTCACGTACACCCATTTTCTATGTGTCATCATATAACTTTTGAAATTATTTATTTGAACTTAATATGGATAAACAAAATTAATTCGTTAAATCGATGTTCCTCATCTTGATTATTTGCGGCACCCTCAATTGGTAAAAAGTTAATTAGGTTATTCCTAACCAACCTAAATTTCGTTCAAGCTTTTATTATACTTCAATTATTAGATTAGATCATGGAAATTGGAAATGAATGATTGGTTCATATTCAACCGACATTGAACATTCGTATGAAATTTATCATACCTAATTTTTTTTGGTATATAATTGTTTGGAGTTTATGTGTGCGGATTTGAAACGCCCGTTTCTAATTTTTTTATGTAAAAAATAAATTAAACAAAACAATTTAGAAAGTTCAACATATGTTTCTCCTCACCCTGGCTACAAGAATCTCACGCTCGCTGAATGGAAGAATCTCACCAATTTTAAAGTTTGTAGTAATATGTATATTTTATTAATTATGTTCGAAAATATCCAAACGATGAAAACTTTGGTAAGAGAGAGGTCTAAAGTTCAATTCCACCGCTCCTTCCTCCAACTCAAAAAAGAATGCATGTTTTTTAGTACTATGATTACACACATATATGTGATAATATATAAAAATTGAAAGGGAAAACTTTAGGACTGAATGGATGTGAGAAAAAAAAATCAAGAGTTTATACACACCAAATTTAAATCTTAAAATCCCATTCTAATTATCATCTGTAAATAAAAAAGTTAACCATTATTTATTGAAATTTGAATGAGTGTAAAATCTTGAATTATTGTCGCATATATGACCATTCACCTAATTGTTAATAGGTCAAAAGCAAAGTTTTGAGATAAGTCAAAGGATTTGACAAGGCTAAACTCCACCAAGTAAAAGGAGCCCATCAGCCCACCCTCCCATTCCAATAAAAGCTACAATCCACATGATTTTGCTTGGGATGTTGAAAGATCACTAACTCATCTCAAAAGAAGATCTATCTCCAAAATCCCACAAGTATAAACTACTCACCTAATCACTTCAATTTTAATGAAAAAACACTTTATATAGTGCATGATTTAATCAATTTAGGAATTGCAATAATATTTATATATATATATATAACAATTTTTATATACATTTGCAGCTAATCATATATAGACTCGATGTTATATACCCACAAAGTTATATATTTATTGTAACTATATGCATCACATTTTTCTTTCAGAAAATCATTAATTAACATACTATGTATACTGTATACATATATAATAACTTAAGCGACCACGTGTACTTTTGAGAATCGCAAAAATCAATAACATATCGATTTTTTTCAGAATTTAAGGGTTAATATCAATTTTTAGACTAAAGTTTGTTTGTGTTTCATTAATAAACCATATTTTGATATTGACGGAATAGTGTTAATAAATCGATCCAAATTTAAACCAGATCCAATTTCCTTATACAAAATAGAGAAGTTGGAAAATAAGAAATCTTCTAAAACTTATAATACTCAAATAAAAATAATGACATGAAAATTTTCAATATTTATGTCACTTAGAAACTTTTCTACCGCTAATGTGACTATTTTGTATTAAAAAAATGGATCTCGTCTAAATTTGAAAATAATATTAATATTTTGGGTACTACATGTCCCGTATGAACGAAATAGTCTACTTCCTTAATACTTTAATCTAAAAATTATATTTACACTTTACTTTTAACATGTGTGTTTGCTCGGACTCGGACTTGTGCCTTGCTGCCATTTAATTGTATGTTTTGGCAGTACCAATGATGAGTTAACATGTCATGTGCAACCATAAGTGCCAACCTCCCGCACCCATTTGGCGTTATTGAATTTGGTTAAGGCTTGCGATTGATACTTCGAAAAGGCAAATACAAAAATGACGTCCAACTATCAATTCACGCCATAGATTTCCTTCCAACCAAGTCACACTAAGGAACTACAAACAATAATGAAGATTACAACCAAACAAACATATAACAAAAAACATTTGATGAGCTACACATTTTATGTTGGGGAGGTCAAGAAAACATTTCATAGCTTTCTTAGTAAGGTTTCTTTTGAAATCAGAATTGTAATTAAACTCAACTTACATAAATTTAACAAATTTCCAAAAATTCTATTTTTATTATAACTTCTTGATTAATATTTTAAAACAAAGAGAAATAGCAAAGAAAGATATGATTAAAGCTCTGACATGCGATAAATTCCAGATTCTCAAAGTCGGCTAAATAAATAATAATATTTTCAAAAAAATTATAATTATAACATAAAATTATAATAATATTCTTAGGTAGGGCATCTTAATTTGTTTTTCGGTTACCGATTTAACCGATAATCAAATCGAAATTGGTCGGTTATCGGAACCGAAAAGTTAAGGCTCAGTTCGGTTCCGGTTAGGAGTTCATGAAGTTTTCGGTTATCAATTAGGAACTGGTTTAGATTAGCCCTAAACAGTAAATTCTTAATTACATTACAATTCACTTCTTCCCATTCTCTTAGAGAGATATCAACCAGCATACAAAGCATATCTCCCTACCCTCAATGCTCCCAAGTGGCTCAGACCCAGAGCATTTACTTGTAGTCGAAATCGACGAGGGCCGAAACCCCATCCTTCCTTGCAGGTTGTGCTTCAAATCTGGTTTAACTTTTCAATATGAATTATTTTTTATTTTTTGTATTTACCAATAGTAACAGTTCCAGTTTTGATGATTCAATCTATTGTAACCAAGCATATGATCGGAGCAGGACAAGCTCTGTTGCGGTGGCGGCGCTTGCATTTCTTCCCTAATTCCACCCACCAATCCAAGATTTTGATCAAATTTTGTTACTCCAACAAGGCTATGAGTCATGACTTATAATTTTCCATATTATATTTAATGCGCGCAGTGTTTTGCTTAGTTTGCAGTTGGCAAGATAAGACTTTTCATGAATACAACGATTGGGAGAGTTGCACTCTATAAGCTATTTAGTATGCAGAAACAATAATAAAAATTGCATGTGATCTCTATTATTCACCTTATTCACAACAAGCTCCCAGATTAACTCCTAGTTAGGTGGCGGTTAATAATATATATAAAAAGTGCTTGTGGTGTAGTTGATAAGGTGCTTCATATTATCCAATTGATTAAGGTTCAAATCCCACTTTAAACAAATTTTGAGTATTTTAAATTTTGGGAACCGGTTATTCGGTTAACCGAATAACCAATTCGGTTCGATTTTGGTTTTTATTCTGGCCCTTTAATCGGTTCGGTTAACCAACCGGCTCGGGTCGGTTCTAACCAAGTCGGCTGAATAAGCAACCTTACTTTCAGGGTGTGTTTGGTACAATATATTTGAATTGTGTTGTAATTGCAATTTTATGGAATTGAATTGGAAGTAATAATATATAATTCAATTCCAAATTCTTTATTTGGTAAAATTAAGTAATTGATATAATATTATATTATAATTCAAATTCTTTATTTGACAATTTAAAAAATTAACCAAGATTTGACATTAAATTTTAATTGATTTTATTTTTATTTTTTTATTTATATAAATTATGTAACTCTATATTATTTTTCTATATGTTTTGAATTATGTGTGCCGTGTGTGTGTGCTGTGTGTTTGTACAGTGTGTCTACCGTGTGTACAATGTATGTTTGTTGTGTTTGTTGTTTGTGTGCAGTGTGTGTGTGTGTGTTGTTTGTGTGCAGTGTGTGTGTAATGTGAGTTTGTTTTGTATTGTGTGTGTGTGTGCAAAGTTATGTAACATGTGCATTGTATGTGTTTGTTGTGTATGTGTGCAGTGGTTATTGTGCGCAATGTGTGATGTATGTGCATGTGTATGTGTGTGCAGTGTGTGTTTGCTATGTATTGTGTGTGCAAAGTTGTGTACCATGTGTGTTGTGTGTGCAATGTGTGTGTTATATGTGTGTGTGTGTGCAGTGTGTGTTGTGTGTGCGCAATTTGTGTGTGTAGTGTGTGCGTGAACAGTGTGTGTGGAGGTACCCAATTTTATATCTATTTGAATTCTTAAATATTTACTTTAGTTATGGAATTTGAAGAATTTGGAAATAGAATTCAATTACAAATCCAATTTTTTTTGTCATACTAAACAGTGGATTTGAAATTGGCGGTCCAATTCCAAATTCAACTTTCAAATTTCAAGCTACCAAAAACAACCTTAGAAATTTTCAAAATTGTTGGGGGACCCATGCCCGTACCTCCATGTAGCTCCGCCCTTATCTTTTATAATCGTATCAATGTACGACATTTTTACGAATTCAACATACCCAAAAATCACGAAAAATAAAGAAAACTACAAAAAGTTATTTATCCACTTCATCACATTTGGGGATACATCTGATTTTCCACTAGAATGTTTTTGGATACAATTACATGAGATTAAACAGCTATTTATAACAATAATTCAAATCTAATTCTACTCTAATTAGGAATCTTCCGAAACTTACAAAACGCTCTTACTAATAAAAACGGTCTGAATCGAGTGCCCCATATATGTTCAATATTGTTCAAGCTTCATGAGTTTGTGGAGCGAAGCGAATAAAACTACATATAAGTAGGGGTGAGCAAAATATCCAAAATCCGAATATCCGATCCGAACCAAACCAAAATTTAAAATTTGGTTCGGATTTTTCGAATTTCTGGTTTGGTTCGGATTACATTTTTGGCAAATTTCGGATTTTCGGATCGGATCGGATATATTAAAAATCAAATAAATTATATATATATATATATATATATATATTATTAATTTAGAAAAATTATTTTATAATTTTCAGATTTTTCATATTTTTGAATTTCAGATTTTCGGATTTTTGTTAGGTTTTTTGAATTTTTTATACAATTTCGGATTTTCGGTTCGGGTCGGATTTTGAAGTTCGGATTTCGAATTTTCGGATTCGGATTTTCGGATAATTCGGTCCGGTTCGGATTTAATTTTTAGAAAATTTCCGATTTTCGGATCGGTTCGGATTAGGCAAAAATCTTAACCGAAATCCGAATGCTCACCCCCTACATATAAGTTTGCTAGTTTTGCTTCATCTTCTCAAAATGTCAAAATGTAATGATCTGAGGATGAGATACATCTTAAATCCTGGATAGTATATATTCCCAATTGAGTTAATATATATTATCTACTCCCTCTAGAAAAAGTATAGTCACGTGACATGTATACTGAAGAAACACGAATGGGAACCATCATTTGTACTACTCAAAGAGGCGTTTGATGCCCACTGGCACTCTCGCTTTCTCTCCCACAAATACATATAAAGTATAGACAGAGAAATAAAAAAGAAACCTCGCTTTATTTACTCTCTCTCTCTCTCTCTCTCTAAAACTCATGAGAGACAAACATTAGCAGGAGAAGATCACTCCTCAGTCGACAGCCATGAAAAGCGCGATCAGATGCTTCTTCTCTTGCATTCTGCCATGCGGCGCGCTCGACGTGATCAGAATCGTCCACACCAACGGCCGCGTTGAGGAAATCAGCGGCACCGTCACGGCGGCGGAGATCATGAAGCTCCACCCCAAACACGTCCTAAAAAAGCCATCGTCGCAGTCGGAGTCCGGTATGTGCCCTAGGATCGTCGTTGTGCCGCCCGGCGCCGAGCTAAAGCGAGGCAAAATTTACTTCCTTATGCCTCTGCCGCCACCGCTGCCGGAGAAATCGCGATCGAAATCTTTAGCGTCGAAGAGGAAAAGGAGAGATTCCGCGCGAACGACGACGACGACGGAGAAAACCGGATGCAGTATATCCATGGCGAATCTGCTAATTTCCGATCGCTATTTGAGCGAGATTCTATCGGAGAAAATCTCGACGCAGAGAGATCGGCGGCGCGGCCGCGTCGGCGTGTGGCGGCCGCATTTGGAGAGCATTTCGGAGATGCCGGCGGCGTAAGCGCGATTTCACGGCGGCGTAATGTTGATTTCTTCTCAGCGTTTGATCGGTCCTACTTGATTAGTGTTTATAATTATTGTATTATTAAAGAAAATTTAAAGTAGTAGGGTTTGGAAATTGAAATTTGATTGCTCAAACCTTGTTTTTGGTGTTTTGATGTTTATCTTATTGGTTTTGTTTGTACATATAAGTATTTTGAGCTATTAGGTGTAAAGGAACATAAAAATTCAGCTCTGAATATTGATCTGTGTTGTTATATATGTAATCCTTTGAGTTTGGATGGGCGGCGGCGGGAGAGGTGGTGGCGGTGGGTTTTCCGGCGCCGGGAAAATGTGTTCACATTGAAAATGAGAAAAATCCATCTTTGTGGAGAGAGTGACTTGTGGTATGGACAAAGAAAGCATTTCTTTTGTTGGTTATCGCATATAAGAGATTGCTATTGAATATGATCCCACCTCTCTCTCTCCTCTCCTCTCCTCTCTCTCTCATGAAATTGAATGATATTTATTGCAATAATGGTATGATAATATATTATCCATGAATTGAGTAATGATATTTTGATGAATGAAATATTATCCAATTGTGTTCCTAAGTATTTATTTTCAATTTTCGTGCAAGTTTAAAATTACACGTGAGTCAATGTATGTACATAACAATAAAACTTAACTTTTCAGTATTGTATATAATTATTTTGTGTTCTTTTTCAGTAGTCACAACTCACAAGTCCCTGTCATTATGAAATAAAGAAAATATTTTTTAAAATTGTTTTGATATATTTGATTATTTTTTCTCTGTTAAGTTCTATCATCTTGTGGACATTGATTTAATTTAATATTGTCTATTCATATACCTTTGATTTTACTATTTCAGCATCATAATTAATACACTACGAGATATAGTATAAAGATATCTATATATAATGAATATTAATTAATACTCCCCGCTGTACTCGGGTATTGAATGAAACATCAATTTTTGAACAAATAATGATTTTTCCCCCAACGTATTACCAGAAAGAATGTTTCTTTTGTAACTTTATATTATTATTTAAAATAAATTTATAATAAAATCACTTCATAGGTTTCGTATTATAGCAGCTTATAATCACAGTTCTCAAGTTAATTTTATTTTATCGTCAATCTCAAGTCAATTATCAAATCCCTTGATTTAAAATTTGGTTCCTACCCCACTATCTAGTGTTTTTTTATTTACTTTTTTCCAAATAAAATTATCTTCAAACACTTGTCATGATTGGAGAGGGCAAAAGATATAAGCAATTCCACGTTTCAAGGCTCTAGTTCCCTCTTCGGCCGGCAATAGTTGCTATGCTCATATCAAAATGTTGAGGCTATAATTGCTATAAGTAATATTTCCTTTTCTTAGTCTAATTGATATGGTTTAATTTTAAGAAAATCAATGAGTAATGTGTTTTTGGGTTATATGTAATTGCATATATTTTAATTAAGTGCATTGACTTGGTTGTAATCACATCGTCAGATTATCATTCGATTAAAATCAAGTTCATGTACTAACATTTTGTCCTCATACGAGATAATCTGATCTTCACCAATATTGTACCACAAAATATGATTAATTTTAACCAAATTGTGCAGTAATCCCCTTGTCCTCTTCAGTCGTGTGCTTAATCATGTGAAAATGGGTTACCCACTGTTTTGCATAATTACGCCCAAAAGAAGAAAAGAAAACAACATCATAAATTTACTAGATACTTTTACTGCAAAAAAGAAACATATATACAATATGTGTATTTTATTTTTTAGTATATACAACTAATTTTCTTTTATGATAATACTTTTTTATATATTATAAAGACCGTGATGCTTCAATTTGGGGTTTAATTCGACACTTCAAGACTGTGATACTTTCAAAGCTTTTGGCTACGATGGATTCAACTTTAGACTTGTGAAGGAGCTGTGACAGGACATTGGCCAGGAAGTTTGTGAGTTCATCTTCATGTTCTTTGGTTCCAGAGAACTACCAAAACAAATTAACCGCATTTGTGTGACTCTGATTCCGAAAGTGGAAGGAGCGGTATACATCAAAGATTTTAGACCCATCAACATGATTGACAGCATATACAAGATCATTGCCAAGATCTTGGCAAAGACCGGCCAAAGTTCTTCCTAGTTTGATTGGGTAAACTAAAAGTGCTTTTGTGAAGAATAGACAGATACTTGATGGGCCTTGATTGCGAATGAAGTTATCTGGTGGATTAAGAATAATAAACATAAGGCCTCGATCTTCAAGTTCGACTTCCAAAAGGCGTATGACACAGTTAAATGAGATTTTCTGGAGGAGACGATGATAGGCATGAGCTTTTGAGCCAAGTGGATTAGGTGGATCATGGAGTGTATGAGGACGGTATTGATGTCCATTCTTGTTAATGGATCGCCTACTTTGCCATTCCAACATCAGATCAGATTGAGACAAGACGATTCTCTTTCACCTTTCCTCTTCTTGTTGAGCGCGGAGACTTTCAACAAGCTTGTTTTGAGAGGGAGAGAGCTTTGTATTCTTAAGAGGGTCACAGTCGGGAAGAATCAAATCCCGATTACCCACCTCCAATTCGCAGATAATACGGTCATATTCGCTTCGGCTGATAGAACTATCCTTGACAACTATAAAAAAAAAATTCCGCTATTTTGCTTTATCATCGGGGTTTAGGATCAACTATTAGAAGTTGGCCCTTATTCCGATGAACTGTGAAGATGAGTGGATTTATGAAATCTAGAGATCTTTAAGCTGTGAAGTTTCCAAGGTACCTATTACCAATCTGGGCATCCCTCTTGGTGATAACCCTCACAAAATTCAAACTTGGAAAATGGTCCTCGATAAAGTGGAGAAGAGGTTGGCGCTATGGAAGACAAGGAATTTATTAAAAGCGGGCAGGCATGTTCTTATTAAATCGGTCTTCAACAATCTATCGATGTACTATCTAAGCCTTTTTCGTATGCCCAAGAATGTGGCAGGTCAAATCGCCAACTATAGAGAAGGTTTTTCTGGGGCAAGAAATAAGGAGAGAAATGTGGCATTTTAATTGCGTGGGAAATCATTCAAAAACAACGGAGTCAAGAAGGCTTGGGTGTGGGGGATATCCTCATTAGAAATGCATCCATTTTTTTCAAGTGGTGGTGGCAATTCGCAGACGACCATATACCACACTGGAAGGAAATTGTCATCTCCAACCATAATATTAAGCATCTTGAGGACTTTCAACGGTTGGACAGTAAGAGTCGTTCAAGTGTTTGAGATCAGATTACAGACTTTGGTAGCTTCAGTATGGAAGTTCAAAAGGTGCCCAGGAAAGGTATCGGTAAAGGTTTGTCAGCGCCGCACTTTATTAAGGATAATAAAGCTCGGTTATCGTGACGAGGGGGATTAAGAAGCAGGATTAGAAAAGGGTAGCAAATTCGATATACGCCTCAAGGACATCAATTGATAACTTTATCAACGGAAATTAACTGTTCACTCAAATAGTCGAATAGAATAGTCTTACAATCAAGGAAATGATAAATCAGAGTCTTATAAGGAATATACATTATCTATTCCTTAACTCATATTTTTACGCAGCGGAAAAACATAGAACATGGTGACATGTGTGAAGACATGCACATTCGCCTCCTCATTCACGTCTCAATCTGCACATTTAGAAATATATGCAGGGTTGAGTACGATAGTACTCAGTGAACACATGCCAAAACATATACATTTGGAAATATTGTCACGCCATCACAGTAAAACACGAGGGTTTTATCTTAAAAAGGCTCGAGTTTACACTTTGATCGTAAAGTTCGACTGCGCAGTCTAAGTTCTATTCTTCATAAGCCATATTTGATCTTAACGTGCCGGAGAGGTGGCCACCTCCCACGGTCACCATTTCTTAACTTTTGCCGGGAAGGTGGCCACCTTCCACAGTCACTGGACTGACTAACCCACTCGATAACTCACGGTCCCCTTGTGTTAGTCCAAGGAGATACGTACCCTTTCTGGGACCCGAATTAGATTTCATAACTTTTGACATAGCCAGCAGATAGACATTCTCATAAAACAAGCATTTTGGCATGACAATAACTGTAAATCCACGAACCTTAGTTCGGGTTTTAATAAGAATACCAAATCATAACTTTATTGAAAGCATTTATCATTTGAGTATATATAACGCCCATAGCTGGATAGAAAAGTCCACCTTGATTTTCTCCTTGATCTAGAATAATGCCTTAGTGATTGAATCGTCTTTCCTCTTCGTGATTGCCCTTTCATACAAGGTAAGCTAAATTTTAGCTGAAGGAATTATTTGCATAATCGCGTGATATGCACGTGTTCTATTGAGGCATGCCTTCTATGTTTCGTCTCTTTGATATATCCATTAAAAGATGAATAAATTTTAATCTCATGCTTTAAAATTTATCCGAAGATAAATTTCACGTCTTTCTTGATTAGAATCAAAGATTCATTTATTCTTAATTTCCTTAGTTAAGGAAATCTAATTCCATTGAAGTAATTAAATAAGGAAATTTAATTACTCAAAATCAATCCGAAGATTAATTAATTAAGTTGGGAAATTTTTTCTTAAATAATTAGATTTAATTTCTTATAAATTAATCCTTAGATTAATTTATTCTAACTTTCTAATTAAATTTTCTTTTCAAAAATTAATTAAGAGGCAATCATTTTAATCAAGTCCTAAGTACTTAAGTTAATTAAGTAATCAATTAATCTAAGATAATTAAGTTCCAAAATAATTAACGAGCACTTAATCCAATTAAATAAATTAATAAAACTCCATTAGCCCAAAATTTAATTAAAGCAGCCCATCTTAAATTAAATTAAAGCACATTCTTTAATTAATTGGAGCCCAACACAAAATAAATTCTAAGCCCAAACTTTTATTTCTCGACACATCATCACAAGCCCATGAATAAATTTAATTGAGCACGTTACTAAAGCCCACGAATTTAATTCATTAGGCCCAACATAAAATAAATGCTAGGCCCATTCTTCCATTCCTCGACCATTTCCTCAAGCCCATTAATTTATTTATTTAGCCCTTCACAAAGCCCACAAATTCATTTCTAAGCCCAATTTAAAATAATTCTCAAGCCTACTCTTTCATTGCCTGCCCTAGTTCTCGTAAGCCCACAATTTTGAGCCAATTAGCATTAGTGAACCAGTCTGGTCCGGTTCAACCCGAACCGATTCTAGGGTTAGGGTTAACCCACTCGTACACACACACTCATTCACACTCACTCACACAAGCCTCTCATCTCTCTTTCTCTCTACCTCCTCTTCTTCTCCCTGACACTCCAACCGCTGCCGCCACCTTCATGTAGCTCCACCGCCGCCCCATCGCCTGCGCTCGCCTCCATTCTCGACCTCCTTTTCCACATCCCTCACTCTTTTGTCTCTCTCTTTCTCGCATCTCTCCCTCTCTTTTCCTCCTTTTTTTCTCGCTGGAATCGGCCCCCACCGCCATATGCTTCGCGGCACCGTCTCTGCCCCCTGTCGGCTTCACCGTCGCCGCCAGAGCAGCCACGCCGTTGCTGTCAAGCCGTCGTGCGTGTGACAGGAGGAGCAGATATGCCTCCCTCCGCATCGCTGCGCTCCTTTCCAACCTCGGTTCGCCTTGGCCGGTGCGTCGCCAGGGCCACCGCCCGCACTCCGCCGCTGGGTTGCTGTCGACGGTAAGCCCCTCTCTTTTTTGATTATTTTCGAACGAAAATACTAACGTTTTCCCATTTTTTCATTTTCTGGCGATTTTCACCACCGCCGTTGCCGCGCCACCACCGACCGTCGCCTGCCGGCAGCCCCACTGTCGGGCCACTGAGGGATTGTCCGTGCGCGAGCAGCCCTTTGTCATTCCGTTTCTCGATTCTTGGGGTTGCCTTGACGTCGTCGACTCACTGGCGCGCGAGCTGTTGGCGGAGCCGAAGGCTGCCCCTCGTCGCCTCGATTTTTGAGAAAGAAAAATGATAGCTCAACCCATTCGTTATGTTTTATGCAATTAAATTATTATTTTCAAACTCTACGTGTCACTAAATTCGAGCATGCATTGTTGATTGTTTGTCGATTAAATTAGCATGTTGGTGTGATATTGATGCTCTCAACGTGTGAAGTTGTTGGAAGTATTGGGCAGCCCCTAATTCTAGTTCATGTTATCACATGCTTATGTTTTTCGTAAAAAGAAAGATTGGGAGAAATACCCTTATGGATTGGAGTTTTGAAACTTCGATTATCTTCAAGGTCCATTTCCTTTGTGTTGTGAATTTGGTTGAGTTTGCTTGTTGGAGGGAGTGTGTGTTGTGCTTGTGATTGAGTATGTTTGTGTTGATGCTGCTATGTTGGATACGTGAAGTTGGAATGGGGAAATGTGGCTAAGTATTTCTGGAGTTCTCACTTGTTGTTTGAGAAAAACACACTCATTTGATGGTTATGTTCCTATGTCAAATGTACTACATTTGGGATAGATTTGCAAGGCAAAATCTTCATCATAATTTGAGATTGGAATTGAGTTTGGTTTCTGACATACATTTCATTTCCCTACGTAGTCCAAATCCTCTATTGTGGGATTTGTTGAACCTTTGAGCACTATTGGATTGACTCAAATAGTGATTGGCACTATTGGTCACTATTCGAAACTATTAGACACTATTTGATTAACATTTGATTAGTATATCATTTGGCCGATAAGTATGTGATATTTATTAATCGTTTTCATTTGTTTTTCCCTCTTTGCTGGCATAGGGATTTTCTTGGTGGAAGATCAAGGGTTGTTCGGGATGCACAACAATTGCCAAAGTCTCATAAAGTCTATTCCTTCGTTGATGAAATGTTTAATTCTAGATTGATTTCTAAATCAATAAGGATTTTCGTTGTATTGTATTTTATCCAACACATATTTCTTATATTGTAAATTAATTCTTCTAACTTGATCCTTTCGTTCGGCAAAGAAGAATACAAGAGAATTACAAAGCTTTCTACATTAATTTTCCAAGTTAGCAAACAAATTATCGATTTTAAATTCTTAAGCGCGAACTAATAACATGTATTAATTATTGAAAAACAATGATTATTACAAGGTTGGTAATGGAGCTCGAACGAAGTTTTGGTTTGATCTATAAATGAGCGAGGAAAGCCTCAATACTCGCTTCCCCAAATTGTTGAGCTACAACACTGGAATTTGAGAATATTGAGAGGATGGGAATCTGGGAAAACAATGAGTGGCTGACATTAGGCAATGGCAAGACTCAAAGATTCCACGAAGATGTATGTCCGATTGATTGAGGTTTGTGAAAGTTATGTACTAGATTAGGATGACTTTAATCAATTAATAGTTGGACTGATTAATTAATTAAAGTAGACAAAAGATAATAAGCCCATGGGCCCAGGGCCTGTTGGTGTTAGTATATATATTTCTCTATTGTAGAGAAATAGACACATAGATCAATTCACGTACTTTCAGAAAGAACGTGTGTGAGAAAACAAATCTTTTGTCAGTTATTTTACGAGAGGTTCAATAAAGATTTTCTAGCTTTCTGTATTGAACAGCTGTGCCTGGAATAGTTCCTGCATCAGATCGATAATACACGTGGATACCGCTAGTGGTGGACTCATCTGCAGATTCGAATTAACTGCTCAGGAGATTGCACAACAAGTAAGTGATTCTAATTGTTGTGTAATATCTGCTCAACGTATTGAATGCGATTATGAATCTAGATCAGTCATTCTTGTTTTGCTCCGCTGCGTATTATTAGATAATAACAAGAATTTCTAACAGTGATATCAATAGGGTTGATTAATCGGTCGGTTCGGTTAATAACCGAACCGATTTGTCAGTTAACCGACTAAGAATTAGAAAAAAATGGGAACCGAAACCGAAACCGATTTGGAGTCGGTTAGGCTTCTAACCGATCAGTTATAACCGATCGGTTAATCGGTTAAACAAAAATAACCGAAATAAATTTTAAACTAATTTTAAATCTTGGTATTTCAAATTCCTATGAACTTTGAATTCGTAGAACTAAATAATTTGCTCTAGAGTTTTCCTAATTTTATAACATCACTTTTTCCCTTCGTTAGCTCTCCACAATCGATGTGGAATGAGAACATGCATAATGCAAAAGCAAAGAGGGCTTTTATAACAACACATTCTTCTTCCCTTACATATTCACAACCGATGTGGGATGCGGTGTACTTTTATATTAATTGGTTTTTTTTTCCGGTTAATCGGACCGATAACCGATCCCGCTACAAACTAGGAACCGAAACCGAAAATTTTGGTTATCGGTTAAGCGATAACCGACTAACCGTTTTACCACAAACTAGGAACCGATAACCGACTAATCGGTTAACTACAAACTAGGAACCGATAACCGACTAACCGAAAATTTTGGTTATCGGTTAACCGATAATCAAAAATTTAATGTCTAATTGTTTGTGGATTAATTTTGGAAATTGAAATTTTAGAAATTAAAATTTGTAATTGGGTTTAACATTGAAATTATATTTCAAAATTGAAAATTTTGACCAAAATTTGGGGGTTTGACCGGCTGAATTTTGATACCAAATTCCGATCACGGCTGAAAACTTTCGGCGACGGCGCGACGATGCCGATCGACGGTCTAGGAGACGTCGGCGGGGCGGAGCACGACGGCCGAAGGAGCTACGGCTGAAACAGTGGCTGCTAACGACAGTTTTCGGTCAAGGAACAACCGCCTCGTCAAGTTTGCTAGGCAATCGACGGCGGCAACGAAATGTTGGACAACCGGTGTGTCGGGCGAAGGCGGGTGAAGGCAGGGACCGCGGGGGGAGCAAGGCTCGGCCGCCGGAGCGGAGCGAACGCATCGCAAACTTCCTCGCAGAACCGAAACGTCGTTCGTCTCTTCATCATTTTCGCGTTGATTTCTGGGCAAATTGAGCGCGGCTCGTGGTTCTGGTCGACAGCGCAACGGTGGCGTCGCGCTGGCAGTCAGAATCGGCAGCGTTTGACGTCACCGTAGCGCGACGAGGCGCGAGGAAGAAGAACCAGCGGCGGCGCCGCTTTTCTTCACACCAGAAAACCCTAGATCCGTCGCGGGTCCTTTCCGGGTCGCGGGTCGGGTCGTGGGTCGGGTCGCGGGTGCGGGTCTTGGACCTACTCGAGGCTGGGCTTATGAAGCTGATCGAAACTGGGCTCGGCCCGTCTCTTTATTGAGCAGCTGGGCTGCTGCTTTTGCTGCTGTGTTATATTTTTTTGTTGGGCCGAAATAAAATATTTTGACAGCCCATTTGTGGGCTGTTATGTTTATAAAAAAAATTTAATTATTATTAATTTGGAATTAATAATATATTTCTCAATTACATAAATTGATTTATTAATTAGATTAATAAATTTGATTTAGTATTATTATTTTGGAAATAATAATATTAAATTAAGTATTTTATTCGTTGAGCATTTATTTTTTTTCCCTATGTGATAAGCATGAAATTTGATTTATTTCTTATTATTTAACTATATTAGTTAGAGACCACTATTTTGTTTGGGTAGGGGACGCCCAATACATTTAGTCTGCGATACTATGTTTGGGTAGGCGGCGCCCATCATGTGTGGTCCGCATTTATTATGCCTGGGTAGGCGGCACCCAGTAATTGTTTTGAAATTTAATATTGGATATTAAATTAAGC
>JAYDZE010240410.1:0-20023 GCA_034509125.1 Monilaria moniliformis
TGTAAGTTATACAAATTGGGTTTTGAATGTTTTATTTGTTTAGTAATGACATGTAAATTGCCACAGTATTCATAAAACACCTTCTCAATTACACATGACTACTTAAAAAGTCACAAAATCGTAATTTTTTCTTAAGGCCACGATAGTTGAAGCCCATCGTAAGTGTCATTGTGGGCTACAAAGCCAAGTAGACAAGTATTTCATCGTATCACTCATTTTTAATCCGCATTTACATATTATGAATGAAATATGATAAAATATTTTATAATATATGTAAATTCTAACAAGTCATTCAAAGATTATAAGTGATTTAGATAGAACTGATGTATATTACTAATATTTGCAAGACAGAGTTCATATCATCATCATCATTATTATATTTTTAAGTAATGAATATGATCGAGTATTTATTTTAACGTATATCTTGTATAACAAGTTATTATAAGATTATATGTGATTTCACTAGAAGTGGTGTGTATTATTAAATTTTTCAAGAAGCGAGCACATATTATCATCATTTGGGTAAGTTCGAGTCTATCATCGTGTAAATCATTCTATGATTGTACAAATTAATTTGTCAATGTTTTGCTTGTCTAGTAATATTATGTGAATTTCCACAGTATTCATAAAACAATTTCTAAATTACACATGACTACATAAAATTTCGAGAACTATAAACAAATTTTAAGGCCACAATAATTGAAACCCATCGTGGGTGCCATCTTGGGCTTCAATCGTGAGCCACGACAGTTGGCTACAATTGTGCCCACTTATGTCACAACCAATGTGGCCTTAAGAAGTAGACAAATATTTTATTGAATCACTCATTTTTAATCTGTATTTACATATTATGAATGAAATATGATCAAAGATTATAAGTGATTTTAATATAAATGTGTATTATTAATATTTGTCATATAGAGTACATATCATCATCATCATTATCATTTTGTGTAAGTAATGGAATATGATCAAGTATTTTTTAGCATATATCATGTATAAGTTGTGTGTATTATTAAGATTTCCAAGAAACATGTACACATTATCATCATTTGTGTAAGTTCGAATCTATCGTGGTGTAAAACACTCTATGATTGTACAAATTAGTTTTTGAATGTTTTATTTCTTTAGTAATGCTATGTAAATCTCCACAATATTCATATTACATTATATACGACTATATAAAAGGCACAAAATCATAAAATTTCTTAAGGCCACGATGGTTGAAGCCCATTGTGGGTACCATCGTGAGCTGCAATTGTGAGCCACCACAGTTGGCCATGATGGTGCCTACGAACACCGTAATGACCATAATCTTAAGGAGTAGACAAGTATTTCGTAGTATCACTCACTTTTAATATATATTTACATATTATGAATAAAATTTGATTAACTATTATATAATATATATCATTTGTAACAAGTCATTCAAGATTACAAGTGATTTCAATAGAAGTGATTTGTATTATTAATAATTACAAGATATAGTACATATTATAATCATCATCATTTTGTGTAAGTAATAAACTATGATCAAGTTTTTTAACATATACCATGTAACAAGTCATTATAAGATTATACGTAATTTCACTAGAAGTAGTGTGTATTATTAAGGTTTCCAAGAAACGAGTATATATTATCATCATTTGTGTAAGTACGACTCCATTTTTGTGTAAATAATTTTATGATTTTACAAATTGATTTATGAATATTTATTTATTTAGTAATGCTATGTAAATCGCCATCGTATTAATAAAATGCCTTCTTTTCAAAAGTCACAAAATCATAATTTTTTCTTAAGGCCACGGTGGTTGAAGTCCATAGTGCGTGCCTGACACACTTAATATTTTGGCTAATTTAGTATTTGAATCAAATGCATTTCAATTAGATTTGATCTTATTTAGCTTTGTTTTGGTTTAAATATTTATCAATAGGTGGTTTGATGAGAATGGCATGTGTTCGACAAGGATTGAACTGTTTGGGAAGAGCCAAGACCCAAAAGACATGTTTGCAACATCGGCCGAATAAGGATTCAAAATCCGTATTTCCAAACGGACTGTTTGGGAAGAAATGGGTACTAAACGGACCGTTTGGCGATGCGGGATCAGAGATGGCGAAGCCCGTACTCAGAAACTGATCGTTTGGCAGGAGGCCAATACCACACGGATCCTTTCTCACTTCAGATTTGCACAAAAAGCTATATCCTAAGCCAATGAAGCCCTATCTTTACTAGGTTTTTGTACCTATATAAGGATCATTCATGCATGGTTTTGACAACATGTCTAACACCATTCAACCAATATTTTCATATATTTTGTGTTCCATTCATCCACCATCTTATTGGATAAGCTCTTGCCAAAACGAAAAGAAGATCGTGAAGCAATCGAACACAAGACGAAGCTCTACCATTGACACGGCTTCTTTTAGCCTTAGTTTAGATTATATTATGTTCTTGTTTTTGTTTGGTTTTTGTTTTGAATACTTAGCCATGCTTGGCTAAGTCCTTTTTATTCTAGGGTTAGAATGTAGTTGACACTAGTTTGTTCAATGTTTATTTAAAACCTCATTTTGTTTTATATCTCTTGCTCTCTTTGCTTATATCTAGTTACGACTGTGATATATGATTATGTGTATTGATGCAAAACTCGATGGATGGGTGTTTATACATGATCGAAGAGTAGGTACATGTTATTCTATAAAATCGAAATGTTTGAGTTTACTTGTGAGAAAATTCTAGGTTCTTTATGGAATTGCAAGCAGAGACCTAAAGTCCTAACTTGTGGCCTACTATTTAGATGCAGCGATGGTTGAAGCCCATCGTGGGCTACAATCGCGCTCCATGACAATTGGCCACGAATGCCACAACTACTGCGGCCTTCAGAAGTAGACAAATATTTCATTATATCACTCATTTTTAATCCATATTTGCATATTATGAATGAAATATGATCATATATTTTATATTATTTATCATTTCTAACAAGTCATTCAAATATTATAATCGATTTCAATAAAAGTGATGTGTATTATTAATATTTGAAAGATAGAGTCACATCATCTATCACATCATCATCATCATTTTGTGTATGATCAAGTATGTTTTTTAACATATATCATGTATAGCAACTCAATATGAGATTATATGTGATTTCACTAGAAGTGGTGTGTATTATTAGGATTTCCAAGAAACGAGTACATATTATCAACATTTGTGTAAGTTCGGATCTATTATGGTGTAACCCACTCTATGATTGTACAAATTGGTTTGTGAATATTTTATTTCTTTGGTAATGCTATGTAAAGCGCTATGATGTTCATAATAAATCTTCTAAACGACACACGACTAAGTTATAAAATCATTAATTTTTCTTAAGGCCAAGATGATTGAAGCTGATCGTCCGTACCATCGTGAGCTACAATGGTGAGCCAAAACAGTTTGCCACGATGGTGCTTACGATGGCCACAACCACACTGGCCTTAAGAAGTAGAAAAGTATTTCGTTGTCTCACTCATTTTTAATCCGTATTTACATATTATGAATGAAATATGACCAAATATTTTATAATATATATCATTTCTAACTAAACATTGTGAGTTCAATAGAAGTGATATGTATTATTAGTATTTGCAAGATAGAGTACATATCATCACCATCATAATCATCATCATCATCATTTTGTGTAAGTAATAGTATAGATCAAGTATTTTTTAACTCGTATCATGTATAATAAGTCATTAAAGATTATACGTGATTTTAGTAGAATTGGTGTGTATTATTAAGAATTCTATGAAACGAGTACATATTATCCTCATTTGTGTAAGTTCGGATCTATCTTGGTGTAAATCATTCTATTATTGTACAAATTGATTTGTGAATTTTTTATTTGTTTAGTAATGCTATGTAAATCGCCACAGCATTCATAAAACACGTTCTAAATTACACACAACTAGTTTAAAGTTAAAAAGCTTTAAATTTTTCTTAAGGCCGCAATGTTTGAAACTCATTGTGGGTGCCATCTCAATTTAGAGTTCAAACAAGAGAGTTGCACTACAAAAAACGGTAATTACCGACATATTTTTCCGTTAATATGTTCCAAAAATCCGTTGGTAATCAACATCACCAACAGATTACCGAAGGATTCGTGGCGTCACTAAAATCAATGTTGGTAATATACTTACCGATGGCTATTGTCCGCCAGTAATTTTTACCGACGGCTATTGCCCGCCAGTAATTTCTACCTGCAACAGTCTCCGTCGATGATCTTTGTCGTCCGAAAAACCAACGACTGAAATTATAAATTACCGATGACGAAATATGTCGGTAATGTTTATATTTTTTTAAAAAAACTACTCCATTTTAAAATACTGTTAAAATTATTTTAAGACTTTATTTATAAGCTAATGATGGTCTTACCAATAAATTAATAACATCCAACTAAAATTAACATGTTCATGGTTTAACTCATGATAATATTCTAAAAGAGAGATGACCAATGATAAAAATCAATACATCCATTGAAACAAGCACAAAATAAATTCAAAATGTTTTTTCTTAAATTGGAGCATAAGATATATATACATATATATAATCACTAGAAAACATAAATTTTGTTAAATAAAAAATCAGAATGTAGTATCAATTAGAGAGTCAAACCAAGGAAAAAATATCACCCTACTTAGTGAGCCACAGGGTAATCCACAAACAATGTCTCTGTGCTCTCTCTTCACGCTTGTCTTCCAAGCTGAATGCTATTAACTAATTCTAAATTTCTAAACTAGTCACAATTACATTATGCAATGTTAAGTTCAATTATTTCATTAAAAAAACAAAAAAATTATGGGATATTAAGACATTATACTTAACAGCTCAAATCGTAGCTTCTAACTGAAAGAAGCATAACATAGTAATAATATAAGCACTTTGTATTACATTAACACAATATAACTAGAGAGAAATAATCTCATAGCAATATTCTCATATAACCCAAAAATTATAACTAGATGGAAATGGGCATAAGCTTCAGAGTTTAGAACTTAGCTAGAAAAGAAACAAGAATTAATGAAGGAATCTCAAAATGCAAACTTACAAACTGCTTTTTATGAGTGTATCTTTTAGTGTTATCCAAGAAGCAGTATAATGCCATCCAAGAAGCAGTATAGTGTATTATATATGCTGATTGTTATTGTTTTCTAAGAAGCAATATATATTGTACATATATTAATTAAGCATGCTGTTATTTGGAAATAAATATATAATAACTGAATGTGGGGATATGGGGATCATAATCTTCTGTTTTTGTAGGAAACGATAGTTAAGAGGCCCACAATTTACATTTTTTGCTGAATATGACATCTTCAAACTTATACTGATTACATAAAACTTATATACTGCTTGCTAGGTGAATGTATATTGCTTGCTAGGTGAATGTATACTGCTTAGTAAACAATCATATACTGATTCAGAATCCATGCCACGTAGGATAGATAAATATCTTCTAGTATATTTTTCCATGTCGAAAATACTCTTATACTGAATGGATTACAGTGCGTTACTGATTTCATTTTTTGTTAAATCTCGGCCATATAATTTCAAATTCAACGGACCAGATCTGGTCTCAGTTCTAATATAAGGGATCACTCCACACTAGTGCGAGTGGCTTAGAATTAATATAATATGTGTTGTGATGCCCTCCACAAATGTACATAATTATCATGTTACATTATACATATTTTTCTTTTTAACATCTTTTTAAAAAAATAGATTTAATTCAAATAAAATGAAATACAATTCTAATGTTTATATAGTTGGGCTTAAACCAAAAGTTAATTTATTACAAATATAGCAATATAAATAATTATTTTGATTTATCACGGTTTTATATTTAGAATATAGTAAAAATAATTATGTAATTTTTGATATTTAATGTAATTTTAGATTTTAATTAAGTTATTTTCTATTTATTATTTATTTTAATTTTATAAATATCGCAATATAAATAATTATATGAAATTAAAAATAATAAAAAATGATGAAATGAAAAAATAAAGTTGTAGTTGAATATGAGGTTGAAATTTTGAGGCTGCTTTGAGGTGTTGTGGCTGAAAAAAAGGCTAATGTGATGACGTGACAACTGAAAAGTGGAAAAAAGTGGAGTTGTGGCTGAAAATGGGACTGAAAATGTGGTTGCATTGTTGATGGCCTTAGTCATTCGATGCTCAATCTTCTAATCGTTACTTAAAAGTATAATTTTTCTGAATATATTATATTTATATATAATACTAAATGGTTGTCTTCTCTATATTAATTAAAAGAGTTCATTGCATATCAATATACAAATTATACCCAAATTTTAGTTTTTAAACAATTCTTTTTTTTAGTGAGCAAATAAATGAATTTTTAATTTTTTTAAAAAATTTGGCATGAGTCTAAATTTTGTTGCTCAATAACTTGGTTCTCCAAAGCCTGATGTGGAATTCGAAGGTAATGTTAGAAAGTCCTCGATGATAGCTTTCTATAATTGTTAGGTTTTGTTAATCAAAAGTATTTATAAAATAGTTTGAAAATTGTTGTCATTAAATTTTATCTTTTGTTTGCCCGAATTTGAATTCCAATACCATGTACCATTAGAAATGTATCATTGAAAACTGAATTATGGACCAAAGAAATTTAGACTTATATCAAACTGCAAAGAATTAAAGATTCATGTAATTTTTTTTTGAGAAAATAAATATAATGATTAAAATACAAAACTTAGGTATACTTTCCTTAGAATGATTTCTTATACAAATGGTTTACGGGGCCGTGATGTTACACTAATGAAGTAATGATATTTCTCCAATTTTTACTTGGGATAATTGTCATTTAAATCATAACTTTATGTTGACTTATGGTCAATTCCATAACTTTTGAAACTGGAACATAAAATCACAACTTTTGACATTTTCTCAATTATCCAACATATTAAAATTCCAGTGATATTGGTAGTGACGTGTCAGTCGTAATTTCCGACACGGACATAACATTTTTCTTCAAAACGATGTCGTTGAGATAATTGTCATTTAAATCATAACTTTTCATTGAATTCCGGCTGACACGTCACCACCAATTTCACCGAAATTTTGATATGTAGGATAATTGAGAAAATATCAAAAGTTATGATTTTATGTTCCAGTTTTAAAAATTATGGTATTGACCAAAAGTAAACAAAAAATTATGATTTATATAGCAATTATCTCTTTTTACTTTAACAAAAATCATATGTGATGAGCTCTCTGTTTCCCAAATATTTACTTCAAAACATATAATAAATAAAACAATACGATCATTAAAATATTTTGATATGGAACTTTAGTCCAACTAAATAATCAATCTATTCAGATTTGAAAATAACTAATAAGCGCCAAAAAGTGAACACTTGTTGTGGCTATTCCAATATAATTGATTCGACGTCGTTTCTTTCTATGCAGATATTTGACCAAATGTATTGCTTCTTCCATTTTAAATGTCCCACTCCTTGTTATTGTGGCAACCCCATTTAAAAAATCCAATTTTAATTTTAAGTGGAAATATTTGTGGGCTACATAGTAAAATCCAATCAACTTTCCTCCTACGTAATTGTTTTATGAAATTTTACTCGTTTCAATTGTGGGTCAAACATTTTGTATGTATTGGGCCACGACAATACAAAAGGTTCAATGATTGGGCCCAAATTATATTGAGGACACCCATAATTGTTTTATAGACACTATTTCATAATATATTGCTCTTAATACTTTTTTTTTAATACTTTTTACCACTTTTTCTATTCACAGTACATTTATTAATTATTATTAACACTATTTTAAAGGTGGAATCCTTTCTCTATTCACAATATACTCAACTATTTTTATTTAAAATTATGTCACACCCAGTTAGGCCTATTTTTTGAGAATATAGGGAGTACTATCTAATCAGTGGAACTCGTTTTTAAATATATGCTTCTACTTTTAAGGTCATTCTCTTAATTTGACCTAAACAATACTCAGCGATCTGGTTGTCAATGCAACTATCCGCTATTAGAAAAAAATTGTTTAGTTGAAATTGAAAATAAAATACATTTATTAGATATTAATATGTCAAAAAAATGTGTTATATATCTAGATATTGGGACAAACTTTGGTTATAAATGCTTAGTAAACCATAAATGTTTATGTTCTATTAGTAACACTGAAAGACACGATTTCCTTTATGTAATAAAGAAGTCTATGTTTATTTGTAGGGATATCAGTTCAGTCCGAAATCTATGTATTGATCCAAATAACTTGATAAATTTAGAGAGTTAGGGTTGAAAATTTTCTAACCCGATAAAATTCTATCCTAATTAGCTCGCACCCAATTAGCCCGGAACCCAAGTAGAGCCGACCTGAAATTTGATGGGTTGACCATATGTGCAACTATTGTCTATTTTATCCGGCTTGTTTGGCAACTAGTTCGACACTTCAATGATAATTTTGATAATATGAATAATACAAAAAAAATTAAATTAAATTAACCATCCAATTTATACATACAGTATATATACATTAAATATTTACTAATACAATATAATAATAGATAAACAAATTGAAAAATTCAAGTTCACCAAAAGAAATATTCTGAATTGTAAAATATGCCTTAAAATTTATGGATATGTATTTATATTTCATTTTAATTTTACAAATCTTAAATTAGTTTTTTTTTACATGACAAGATCCATTATAACCTATTTTTATATGTGAAACCATTCAACAATTCAATATTTATCCAATGTCATTCTTATCTGATGTCAATTTTTTTTCTTTTTATACTAGTATTAATCTTGTCTGAATTTAAGTATATATTCCGATATTCTCCTAATTAAATATTCTATATTCTATAAATATGAGTAATTTTTCTCATTAAGCATTTGAGAGATCATGCATTCCACTTTTAGAGAATTTGCTAGAATTAAGCATTCGAGCGATCATGCATTCCTATAATAATGGTAGCATTTAAATCTTTCTTTAGTAATTGAGCACACGTTTTGAACAAATACATAAATAGACTCATTCTCGGAAAAGTGCAAGCTCTTATTTGCTCACATAATTGGTTGCATAGATATTCTAATGGTAAAATTTTATTTTTATTATAAAGTTCTAAATTATCAAATTATATTATATTTTAATATTATAATTTTCTTATTAGATGGTGAAGAGTCTAAAGATTATGAGCATGAAGTGAATGATTAAGTTGAAGCTCTAAAGATTATCGACGTAGAAGAAGAATGTTATTCAAGTGTTTAGATTTTAGATTTATTTTTGAGACACTTTGACTTTATGAGACCAAATTATTGTTAAATAATTTATCGTTAATTTTATGTTATGTAATCTCGGACGTTTGTGGAATGTTTTAGACTTTCAATTTTATGATTGTCATATAATTTACATCTTTAATATTTGTATATGTTTATATATGATCCTTAAGAATAAAAAAATACACCGGTAATTTTCATCGTTAGCTTTTGGTCCGATTAACCTGCTGGGCTAGCTCGAAATCCGAACATTTAGAGTAGGGTTGTAAATTTATAATCCAATAAAATTTTAGCCCGATTCTTCAGCAACATAAATATGAACTGGCCCAATTGACATCCCTATTTATTTGTGTGCAAAATATAGCATGATGAATGAACAAAAAATTGAAATAACCGAATATCACACAAAATTAACACATACTACACTAAAAGTGTAGATGTTTAATAACAAGAAAACTAGTGTAAAAGGAACTTATCTTTTTTTTCTTCTTCTTCTTATTCATAGATTTGCAGTCGCTATATTGGATCTTGACTAACTTCTAGTTCAGGATCAAAGCACAAGTTACTATATTTGTTTTCATTGATCAAATGAAATATCCGCAAATATATTTAGCTTTAGCGATTTTAATTAACTAATATTGAGTTTTTTTTAAAGGGTCAAGTAAAAAGTTTGATCTCCGTTGCTATGTAAATTTCAAACTGATCTATTAATCATTGCATAATTTACTATTATCATAAAGATAAGCACTATTGTAATATAGATCATCATTGTTACAATATAGATCATCATTGTTACAGAGATGCATTATTGTATATATAAAAATGCATTATGATTATTCAATAATAATGCATTTGCACATATAATAATAATAATAATAATAATAATAATAATAATAATAATAATAATAATAATAATAATAATAATACATGTTGTAACGATAGGTATAACATACCATGAATAATAGTTTAGATTGAATTTTACACAATAGATTTAGATATGAAAGAAATTCAATTTGATTCTACATTGAGTTTAATATCTAGTTCACCACTCGTTCTAATTAAAAATGTATTTATGAAATAATCTAATAAAAAACGAAATATATATTCTCATTGAAACCACAGATTCACCAATAATTTAACCTCATAAATTCACACAAAATATAATAATAATAATAATAATAATAATAATAATAATAATAATAATAATAATAATAATAATAATAATAATAATAATAATAAAAAATTTCACATTAGCCGCCTCTACACAATCTCCACAAATTCAAGAAATTCAAAAAATATCGGAGACTACGAAGACTTGTCTTCAACTTCACCAAGTTTTTTGCCTGTTCTTCAACCGCGTAAAACCCCCCACCAATTTAAGCCATTATCACATTATTTTCCCATTTTTAAAGAATCCCACAAGCCGCCAACGCATCATCAATAAAGCTGCACGATTTCTGCAAGATTCCGATACACACACACAATAAAAAGTCATTCTTTTTTCTTTCCTTTAGGAATAATTTCCAACAATTCCAGATTAGCGACAGTTTGATCTGACTCCAAGATGGCTTCGAACAACGATCCGAAGCAGGGATCTGGATTTTTTGCTTCCTTTGCTTCCACAATTTCCAGCCTCGGCACCGCCATGTCCAAATCCGTCAATGGGTATATCTAGAAAAGATGCAATTTTTATTCGATTTTGCATGCTTTAATTGAGTTCCTTCTTGATTAAGTTGCTGGGTCCTTGTTTTTGCTTAGTTTAAGTTGGTAATTTGTGATTAGTTGATAATTATTGGCTAGGTTTGAGTTGTTGAGTCTGATTTGATGCTGTAGATTAATTGGGGGTTTTGTGGAGGGCAGATCTTGAATATACAGGTGGGGCCGCGCTTATTTAGCATCTAGAAAACACGATTATTTGATCACTTAACTGCAGAATTTTCAAGTACGGATCATTGTTTTTTTTATTCATACATTTAATTGACTTTAGTTTTTTCCCTTTGTGTCTTAGTTTGCTTGGTTATGAAGGATTGCAAGTTATAAATCCTGATGGAGGAACTGAGGATGCTGAGGATGAAGCTCAAAAAGGGAGATGGAGGCAAGAGGTATTGCAAATTTCCAGTGAATCATTTTCACCTTTGTGTTTTGTATTATATTCTTTGTCTAGTAGATCTTTGGAGCTACCTATGGTTAGTTATTTGGTGATTTTGTGAATATTTTGATTGATTTATAGTGAGGTAAAATTGGATCTCAAATTGCTTCGATTTGTCTTAGCTTATGGTCTGCATAAAGGCTCCATATATGATTAGTGTATCTTGTCTTATCTATCATCATGATTGAGGTTTCCTCATGTAGGATCGTGATAGTTACTGGAAAATGATGCAAAACTACATCGGCTCCGATGTCACATCTATGGTTACACTCCCGGTTCTCATCTTTGAGCCCATGACAATGCTTCAGAAAATGGCTGAGGTTTGTACTACTCAAATCTCTTTCTCGGTCTATGCCTAAGTGTGGAATGTTGTGAGGTGTGATAAGTGTGCTGATGGGAGTGCCTTTGCCTGCAGTTGATGGAGTATTCGTATCTGTTGGAGTTGGCGGATGAATGCGAGGATCCCCACATGAGATTGGTATATGCCGGTAATTCTTATGTCCAGAAGTGAAACTCATTTCAATTCAATATATGTAGCACGATAGCTTTAACGGGCAATCATGCTTCCTTGCAGCTTCTTGGTTCATATCTGTGTATCCTGCCATCCAGAGGACTTGGAAGCCATTTAATCCTATTCTTGGAGAAACTTATGAACTCGTGAACCATGGTGGCATTACTTTCATTGCGGAGCAGGTAATCTTTTAACTAGTATTAAGCAATTTATCGGTGTCTTCGTCACTTGTTTAAGATGATATTCCTTTTCATTTTTGTAGATACTGATCATTTATCTTGATAACAGGTTAGTCATCATCCTCCAATGAGTGCAGCTCACGCAGAAAACGAGCATTTTGTGTATGATATCACTTCAAAGTTGAAAACCAAATTTTTAGGGAATTCAGTTGATATCTATCCTGTTGGGAGGTAAAATTCCTCCTCATTATGAACAAAGATGCTCGTTATTGTTTGTGGGTTCTGTCTCATGCATTTTGGTGGTTCAATGTTACCAATTACTCTGTCGTCAATTAGAGTTTTGCTTTATCTTGGCCTACGACAATCTACTGAATGAATAGAAGAATCAACTTTGGAGTTCATAGCTTTCTCTAACATGACTAAACTTCAATCTAGCATAATATATATAGGTTGTGTTCGTTAGGCTGCTAAACTTGAACAAGATTCAACTCTTCTGTATGCTTTGCAGGACGAGGCTTACCCTGAAGAAATCCGGTGTTGTGTTGGATTTGGTTCCACCACTTTCAAAGGCTAACAACATCATATTCGGACGAACATGGGTTGATTCCCCAGGTGACATGATCTTGACAAACCTCACAACGGGCGAGAAGGTGGTTCTCTATTTCCAACCTTGCGGGTGGTTCGGGTAAGATGCAATAACCGATTTCAATTTTGCATTCGCATTGAAAATGTTGTCACTCGCACTAGACTATGTTTCAATTTGCTGATCCCTGTTGTGTTCCTCGTTTCTTTCTTTTGCCCGTCCAGTGCTGGCCGCTATGAAGTGGATGGATATGTGTACGACGCAGAGGAAGAACCTAGGTTCTTGATGACGGGGAAGTGCAATGAGTTCATGAGCTATCAACCTTGCGACTCTGAGGGCGAGCCAACTCCTGGCACCGAGCTCAAAGAGGTGGGATCATTAGCCCTTCACCACTTATCTTGATTGGATATTATGCAAAGCTTGTATTTTTCTTGTTTAGTGATAGTTTTGGAGAATATAACGTTGCATTTTGTTTGTTGTTGGTTTAGGTGTGGAGGGCTGCTGAACTTCCCAAAAACGATAGATTTCAATACACTCATTTCGCACACAAGTTGAACAGCTTTGACACTGCACCTAAGCCGCTGCTCCCATCCGATTCTCGTTTGCGTCCGGACCGGATGGCTCTTGAGCAGTACGACCTCTCTAAAGCTGGTGCTGAAAAGTCTAGGTATATTCCTCTCTCTCTCTCTCTCTCTCTCTCTCTCTCTCATACGCCCGGATGATTACATAGCTTAGATACTACCATTGGCAATTGTGCCTAAATACATGAACTTTCCCACAACTCTGGTTTTACACGTGGAACTGCAAATTATCCTTCCTAATGCACAAATTTCCAGCTGTTCTGATTTTAACACGATTTTCAATTTTTGGCGAATTAATGCCACTGTGGCTAGTTAGCTGAATTGGCTAACTAATGCCATTGTGACTAGCTGAAGTAGTGTAGACATTCAACTAGACATAATTTAGTACATGGGACGTCAAAGTCATATAGACATTTCAAGTGTTCACCTCAACATTAGTTTGGACGCTATTGACAACCGTGTGAAAATCTGAACAATTGAAGCGCATATATTTTTAGGCATGTAGAATTATTAATTCACTTGGAAAACTAGAATTTGGTGAAAGTTCTCATGTATTTAGGTGCAATTACTCATGATATCAATGGGATGTCGCAAGGAAAGCACCATATAGATGCGACCTCGTTGTTGATAAATTTGGTTGTGTCTTGCAGGCTGGAGGAGAGGCAACGGGCTGAGAAGCGAACGAGGGAGGCGAAGAAGGACGAGTTCAAGCCCAAGTGGTTTGAGTTGACGGACGAGAAGGCTACGACGCCTTGGGGCGAGTTGGAAGTTTATCGGTACAATGGAAGGTACGAACAATATCGTGCTGGTGTGGAGAGTTCAGACAAGAGTTCAAAGGAGTTTGATCCATGGCAATATCATGACGACTTGCCTACTGCCCAAACGTAAACATCATACCATTATTTCTTTTATTTTTCCAGAATTTCATATGCTAAATTGTTGGAATTCTTAGTCCATATGCTTTTCATGTAACTTTTACTGATTTTACGTAGATGAGATGTATATGGACATGGCTCAAATGTTCGTTTTCTTTTTTCCTTTTTTCTATGCTTTTGGTTTCTTTGTTTGTTTGAATGTATCACGAAATGAGTTTTATTCAAATGGTTTTAGAGTTTGTTTGACACTACTCATGTCTTACTGAAACTATCTTTGTGTAAACGTGCATATTTATTAAGCAGCGCTATTTTCTCTATACGAGTGTTTAGTTATTCGAAATTAAATTGATTTGAGACTGATTATTATAATTGGTAACAAAACTCATGAGATAAGAATAATTTTTTGTTATAAATACTAGAATTAAAATTATCCAATTAAATATTAAATAATATATCATGAGATCAAACTTCTGTCTCCTTCTATGTGAAGAATGACGTCGAGAATCTAAGTAACAAATTTCTCATCCCAAAATAGGGAAACTGGTAACATCAATGTCGTAATGTAAGATGATGATATAACGAATAATAGTGTATCGTTATTTTTTACAAAGAAACTGATAAGTAATTAATGAGAAATTGGTATATTTTCTGACAAACATCAACAACTATATGCATTTGATTTATTGAATCCACTATATTTACTACGTAGAATTAAAAAAGCCCTTTTAATTGAATTTATTGGGCTTAACATATACCTTCAAATGTTTAGAGTATATCATAACCACACCACACAATTGGAAATAATACATATCAGTCCTACATATAAAATTCACCAACTCTAGTTGATATATGATAAATTCATTTTCTTGACATGAAGTACAATATAAAAATTCACAAACTGTACTAATTTCAGGCTTTAAATTTATGGTGAAACATGGGTTTTTTTTTTTTTTTTTTTTTTTTTTTCACATTGCAAAAGGAATATAATCTATTGAAAAGGTAGATATGGTCTCTTCTAAAGAAATTTTAAATATAAGAAAGGCCCAAAAAATGTGAAAGGTCAAAATAGAATGTGGGAATATTAGGGGAATAAGTTACTTTTGTTGTTGTAGGGCACATGCTCTTGATTAGCGTGTTCATTGATAATGTTACGCACTCATGTTTTAGTAATTTGTGTTGAGATGTGGATGCCATGTGCTTCTTATGGTCTTAAATTATTTTCACACACACACAAATGTTGTACTATTTGTTGTCTATAACAAAAGTTAGGTCGATGATGGACTTGGCTAATTTCTCTCTCTTCAAACTGACTTATGTTTGAAATACTATATAGATGTGGCCAAGCTGAGAAAATTTTATTACGTATCAGATTCTAAAAAATATTACAAATTCGGGCACTTTATACAACTAATTTAGAGGATATAAGTTTAGCACAAATTCATTTGCTATTTTTATTTTTTAGTTTTTAATGAATTAATGCACAATTTGATCTTGATTAATCAACATTGGATCCAATCCATATGTACATGTATAACCTCAATTTGTAAACTAGTTAGCAAGAATTGAAAAGTTTGTGGATTGAAATAGTAAAGTCAACTGAATTATACCGTAAAAGAGTTACAAAATAAACCATTTGTTGTCCGTATTTCTCCAGAATCCAGATAACTCATTTCCTAAGGATAAGTACATACTGAATCTCCAAAATTATAGGCATTATTGCATATTCAACTCCAATTTTGAATTGTTGTAAATAAGACTCAATTTTACAAATTCGTACGAAATTATTTAAACCTTTAAGTTCTTAGAACCTTTTAGTTCTTAGCATGTGTTTGGAATTGAGATGCTGACACTTACATGAAGTTAAAAGTTAAAAGTTAAAAGTTAAAAGTTAAAAGTTAAAATTGATTAATGGCTTGTGAAATTCATTATCTAAATTGTCCTCATTTATTGTCAATTTTATTATTGGATATCCGACGATTTTGAAGTAATTGGGTCAAGAACCAGTGAAGTGGAGCTAGAACTTTTCAATGAATTAAATTAAAATTTCGACATCCAACGTTCATGATCACTAGAACACAAAATCAAATAAATAAAATGTTAATTAATATTCAACATGGTTTCTTCATAAATCACTTTCCTATTGTACGAGTGGCGAGTCCCACTCCAGGGCTATACACAACTTAATTCGAAGCATACGACACGCATGGTTGACAATTATTGATATCTCACGAAATAAGGGGCTAGTATTTAGGTCTTGTTTCTTATCATTATTGTTTCAACGCAATAAGAATAACAATTTTTGCGTTATATTTTGTATTAATGAACATTATAAAAATGAATAAGTTGGAAGATATTTCTCGACTAAATTAGATATGAGTTTTAATTAATTAAGATTGGATCAATGATTATTTAATACAGATAAAAGGAATTCAAGTCTATGGGCCCAAGGCCCATGGAACATCTATAAGTACCTCTTCATGGTGGAGAATGATGAATGTGAAAAATAAGAAAGTAAAACTGAGATTTCCTTTGTCACTAGAATGCATATATTTATAGAGATTTCCTAACTTTCTCTATCGAACATTTGTAATGGGTACATTTACTACAACGGATTGACGAACACGTGGATACCAAATGTAGTAGATTCATTACAAGATTAAACAATTCAAAGAAACGAATCACTTAACAAGTAATTTTCTCTTATGTAATTACTTGTTGAACATATAATTTGATTACATATCTAGATTGTTTCTTGTTGAAATTTTCGCGGCGTTTCTATTAAACGATGACAAAAAAAACTCAACAGTGGTATCAGACATCGTGGCTTGATTCGTAATCGGTTTGCATGGTAATAAATTATGGATTAAAGTTTAGAAATAATTTTTGTAATTGTGATTTTGAAAATCAAAGTTGCATTTCGAAAATGGAACATCGTGGTTTGATAACCGGTCACCGAAAAGCGGGCAGTGGCTACCCGATTTTCGACGACCACCGCTGCACTACAACCAGGCGATGAAGCCGCAACCGGCACTGTGCAAGGCGTCATTGGAAGGGCTGCTGCCGGCTCGGCGCTGGGCCACTGAGCTGCTCACCATTGCGCGAAAAACCACGGCTGTTGTGCAAAGACATGGCGAGAGGCTGTTTGAGATATGTTTTTCACCACAACGGTGAGGTTGTCGGCGGCAGAGACCGTTCGCCAGCGAACACACGAGCGATGAAGGACGAATGGGACGCTAGACTCGGTCAGTGGTGCAGCGCGACTTCGGTTGCGGCCCCTTGCGAGAACAACTTTTTCCTCATGGCCACTCATCGCAATTGTTGTGACTGGAGATGACGTGGCAGCGAGCGACGTTCAGCGGTGGCGAAAGTAGTAGCGGTGGCTGGCAGCGACGTTCGTCGACGTTGATGTCGCGGTGGCAAGGAGTGAAAACGGGGGGAGGCAGTGAAGTGTAAAATCGCAAACCTTAGTGGTTTTGCGGTTTCCCACGAGCTCCTGGTTAGGATCCGGGTCGATCTGCGGTTTTGCGGGTCGATGGCAGGTCGGTCGTGGGTTTCACGGGTCTCGGTTGTGAAGAGATATGGGCCACAGTAGCTGGGCTGCTATTGGGCATTGTAGTAGACTTGGTCATACTAATGAGAAAAGAACAACAAGATTGAAAAAGTTAGACTATCTCAGATCATTTGATTTCAAATTATATGGTGCTTGCGAATTTTTTCTCAAAGAAAAGATGACAAATAAGTCACTTTCTGGAGGGAGTTGCCTGCCAAAGACGTGCTAGAGGTGTGCGGACCATTTCCAACTCAATCAAGTGGTGATTGTTCATACTACATCACTTTTACTGATGGCTACTCGAGGTATGGACGTGTGTGTCTGATGGAGCACAAATCTGAGGTCTTCGAGAAATTTAATGAGTTTAAGTAGGAAATCGAGAAATAACTTGGAAAATTATCAAAACTCTTCGATCAGATAGAGGAGGGGAATACTTGAACCTAGAATTTCTTGGTTGCTTGAAAAAATATGAAATTCGATCAGACTGAACACCTCCGGGTACACCACAAATAAATCAAATATCCAAGAGGAGAAATCGAACATTACTAGATATGGTTCGATCTATGATGAGTTTCGCTAGTCTCTTTCAGTTGGGGTCATGGAAACTATAAGTGAGAAATGTTATTTATAGATATCCTAGGAAAACTAAATGATATGAATTCCACTGGTTTGGAGATCACAAGGTGATAATCTCTAAGAATGTGACATTTTTTTAAAATAGTTACGTCTCCAAAGAACAAGGTCACATCATGATAGACCTTGAAATATTCAAGAGCCACAAGATAACATAGAGGATGAGGGTGTCTAATGGTGTGGACCAGAATTCAGTGGGAGTTTTTGATGATCTGACTCTTAGAGGGACCCTCAGAAGGACTCTTAGAAGGTCACCCAAAGACAATGAGATACATAAAAAACAAGATAATATAATAGTTTCATTATCTTCACCTTATGAAAATCACTGAAATTCATGATAATATCTTAACTGTTGAAACACTCAACCAAATTAACCTTCTCACGTTTATAATGAACAGCCTGAACAAGTGCAAAACCAACTCAATAGACCTCGAAGGAATTTTCGTGCACTTAAAAGACTGAATCTAATGATTGAAAACCAAGATGATGAAGTGGATTCAGATGACGATGAACCTAAGACCTATATCGTAGCAATAATAGACGTCTATCGGAGAAGTGGTTGGAAACCTTAAAATCTGATATAGACTCCATATACTTCAATCTAGTCTGAGAACTAGTTGAATTGACACCTGAGGTTTGACACATAGTCTGCAAATGGATCTTCAAAAAGAAGATAAATGCAGAAGGTGAGGTACAAACCTACAAGGCTAGATTAGTAGCGAATGGTTATAGTTAGCACAAGAACATTGACTATGATGAAACATTTTCGCTGGTTACCAAGATTAAGTCCATTAGGATATTACTTGCAATAGTTGCATACTATGATTTTGATATTTGACAAATGGATATAAAGTCGCGTTTTGTATCAAATGAAATGCCGAATGTAGTATGCAAGCTAAAGAAGTCCATTTATGGACTCAAGCGAGCCTCTAGAAGTTAGAATATAGGTTTGACAAGACTATCATGTGATTTGAAAGCAAAGATGATCCATTCATTTATAGTGAGCGCAATAATTGAAGCGTTGTTTACCTTATCATATATGCCGATGACATTTTGATTAAATGTAGTGATCGTTCGATGATGCAATCCGTGAAAGATTGGTTGTCCAGTTCCTTTATAGTGAATAATTTGGGTGATGCTTCTTACATCCTTGGTATCAAGATCTTTTAAGATACACCAAGTAGGTTGTTAGGATCACCAGAGCCCACTTAGACAAGTTGCTAAAGTGCTTCTCAATAGATAATTCCAAGAAAGGATTTCTTCATATGGTAAATGATATTGTATTGTCTAAGAAGGGTTGTCATTTTAAAGACAAGAAAATGAATTACATAAGAAAGACCTATATAATCTATTATGTATGTCATGATATGTAATAGGTCATATATGGCCTATGCGCTTAGCGTGACAGACATATTTCAGCAAAATTCAATGGGAAAGTTTGGAAACTGTCAAGACTATTCTTATGTACCTTAGATGGAGTAAATAATAATACTTGGTCTGTGGTGGGCAGTGATGCGTATTCTAGAGCATATTATTAAATGCAAATTATCACTCTCAAGAATAAAAATAACCCTAAAAATACCTAAAAACCGCAAGAGAACGGTGTCTAAGTAGTATTTAGGGGTCGATCCCACAAGGAGTTAAATTGATTGCT
>JAYDZE010240521.1:0-20023 GCA_034509125.1 Monilaria moniliformis
GTGGAATTCTTTCAAAGGCGGGCTTTATGCCCGCTTTTGTGTTTTGTAACATCAGATAACATTCTTGACAGGCATTCGAACCCACAGCGCGCAAAGCTGGCCCGTTGCTAAAAATGGCTACAAGCCATTTCTTTCACGCAACGTCCCCCTGCAGGTTCACGCGAAGAAGTGGAATTCTTTCAAAGGCGGGCTTTATGCCCGCTTTTGTGTTTTGTAACATCAGATAACATTCTTGACAGGCATTCTAGCTCACATAAACGAAGCTAATAACCTCCATATATATTATTAATTAAACTTTATGCTTTTTCAGTCGTTCATCAAGTAATTTTAATACAAATCGAACCATGGAAAACCTACTGCGAAAACTTAAATGGATAGGAGCTACAATGCTTGTAGTATTACTGGTATTGGCCACCAATCTTAGTGATAGTAGGAGTTACGAACAACTTCAAAATGCAGTAGTCTCAATCTACGAGGACCGACTGGTCATCAAAGAACAACGTTTCGTGCTGCACCAGTGCCTTGACGAAAAAGAAGAAGCACTGCTCCTTACCGATACTGCATTTTTTGCTAGCAGTATTGCCAAACGCGGTAGTACCGTCATCAAAACGGCAGTAGACAAACTTCATGCTGCCAAGCACAGCAAAGAAGAAGGCGTGTTGGTACGAGAGTTTGATAATCGCCTATCCCGCTATTTTGAACTGGAAAAGGCCGCTAATCCTGCGGAACTCTTCCAGTTAGAAACCAAACAAGCACTGCTCTCCTCTCTGGAAGACCTCAACCTTAAACTTTTCGAGCTCTCGAAGATTCAGGTAGACGAAGGACATTCAGAGATGCTCACTGCCACCGCATCAATGGATTCGATCAATTTCTTTACGCGACTGGAGACCATTGCCCTCATTGTTATCGGAGTACTCATCCAAATAGCCATACTCGTAACGCCAGGAAAAAAGTAAAACTATTCATACAAACAACTGTTCTCAATAGAAACAAATAACAATACTACTTATGATCGTAATGCTTCTCAACCTTCCGAGTGGAATACTGTTCGACTTCAACAAAGACACGAATGTACGCGAGTGGCGCATTGTAAATGATGTGGTCATGGGTGGCAAGTCTAACAGCAACATTGAACTCACGCCAGCAGGTCATGGTGTATTTAAAGGCAACGTATCACTGGAGAATAACGGTGGCTTTGCGTCCATCCGCCACCAACTCAGCAAAGAAGTAGGTAACGCCACTCAAATCAAAGTGCGGTTGAAAGGAGATGGGAAGAACTACCAGCTACGTCTAAAACATGAAAGCAATGTTGGATACGCATACAAACAAGAATTCGCAACAACGGGAGAATGGCAGGAGATCACTATTCCTTTGCAAGACTTCTACCCTAGCTTCCGGGGAAGAGCACTAGACATGGAGAACTTCAACCATCAACGAATTGAAGAAGTTTCCTTCCTTATTGCCAACAAGAAGAATAAAGCTTTCGAACTGCTGATAGACAAGATCAGCCTGGTAAAATAACCTACTTCTTCACTTTCTCTATCTCAACGGTATCGTAAGCATACCTTTTCTTACCGTCTTTCTCATAGATGCGCTTAACGTCAAACGCAAGTATTCCTTCCTCGAGTAGGAAAGTGAAATAGACTTTTCCTTTGGTGCCAATAACTGGAATTTCTGAACCATCATCTGCTGTCAACACCATGTACTTCGCGCCAGTTAGATCAATGTCTTTCGGCCATTTCTCAGGCATGTATACACTGACTACCGGATAGTACAATTCCATATCAGCCAACGTCTTAATGTCTGCATCATCAATGTAGGTCTGTCCCAGGACTGGTCCGGGATTAATGGGTTTGAAATCATTGGCTTCCACATAGCCTGGAATGGTGTAATCCTTCTTTTGTTCTACAACAAACTTGGGATTCTTCTTGACTTTGTAAGTCGGTGTTTGTGCGCTTACATAAGAACAAGCAGTAAGCGAAAGGGCAATCAAAACAGTTCTCATCATCATAAATTAAAGTATCAAGATATTGGAATTGTATAAATTGGAGCATGGCCAAACTCGTAAATGCTGAAACGAATAAAAGCGTAGACCAATTCATTGAGACAGTAGAAAACAAAACGCGACAGTCTGACGCAAAAAAGCTGCTATCGATCATGAAACGCATCACTGGCATGGAACCCAAGATTTGGGGAAAGAGCATCATCGGTTTTGGCAAATACAAGTACCAGCGCAAGAACGGACAGGAGTTTGAATGGTTCAATGTAGGCTTCTCCCCTGCTAAAGCACATACCAGCGTATACCTCATGTTTGATCTAAAGACTGAATCCCTTCTCAAAAAACTAGGACCGCATAGGAACGGTTCTGGTTGTCTTTACATCAAGAATCTGGAAGACGTTGACATGCAGATTCTTGAAGAGCTCATTGCGAAGAGCGACCGATGGAACAGGTAAGCCTCACGCAGTATATATGCATGTATTTCAGGTATTTACATTAATAAACCGTTTCACAATAATTCGATACCTTATACGTAAGTATAGCTGTATGACACGGACTGCTCTCCTCTGGTACATACTTGCCTGGCTATTCTGGTTATTGATTTTTGGCCTTGGCATCCTGAATATGATGTTGGTTCACCCAATGCATGGTATCGCTTATATGACCTTATCAATCATCTACTACCCTCCTGCGCATCGCTTCCTTTACAAGAGAACAAACAAACGCATTCCACGTTGGGCACAGATCGTGGCAGGTACTCTGATCATTGGGTTTACACTCGCAATGAGTGACCTGATGAATATTTTCAAGGATTGGTTTCAATAGACAAATGCTATGCGTACACTGTGTTGGCAGGTGATTATTCCTATGACAATTATTCTGTTTGTTTCAATATCCAAATGGTGGTACGTACTCCCAATAGATGCACCGCATACCATGATGAAAGGCTTCCCTCTCCCCTACGAAGCTGAAGCATGGCACACTTCACTAGCCAAGCAGTACTTTCTATTGGAATTCACTGCTGATCTGCTTGTCTATGCACTTTTTGTGACTATCTGCGTATTCGTTCTGCACAAAGTGACAAAGCTCTCAAACACCCATTGGATTGTCTGGGTATCCCATTGCGTAGGTGCGTTCATTTCTATCTCTTGGATTTCCTTGGAAGTTGCATGGCTTGACAATATTTACTACCTCAAGCGTGATTTTGATTACGAGGTACAACAAACAGGATGGTACCTCGAATGGACGGGGATTGAAAGACCACCTCCTGAGATGAAGTAGGATGTTACTCCATTTGATGACAGATATCAACACCTATATGTACTTGCGCAAAATGAGTATTCGCTAATATTGTGATGAGAACTACAACCGCAAACATGAAACTTCTAACTCGATTATTTCTCTTGATGTCTATTGGCCTTGTCTGCAACAATAGCGTCCAAGGCCAACAAACTTTCCTGAAGATCTACGGACCGCAATCCAGCTGGGGTCAAAGAGCAATTTCAACGTTTGATGGTGGCTATATCAGTTGCGGGCACATCTTCATTCCTGGTCAAGGTGATTTTGATGTAAAGATTACGCGAACGGATAGCCTTGGAAATCAGATTTGGCAAAAAGACTATCATGGTGATTCATTAGAGTACTCCTGGGACATTATCGCAAACGAAGACTCTACTTACACTTTTCTTACTACTGGTTACGGACCAATATTTGGAGATTACAATGAGGTTCAGATTACCAATATTGATGATGCTGGAAATGTCAATTGGAACAAATCATACACAATAGGTGGTCGCATTGGCATCAATAGCATTGTGCATACGCTAGACGGTGGATATATGATTGGTGGTTGGAGTGAACAACGCACTCCGTTCATCAACCCATACTTCATGAAAACGAATTCCAAAGGAGATACCCTCTGGACGAAGAACTATGGACGCGGCACACAAGGGCAATTCAACTACGTGGTTCAGACTCAAGATTCTGGTTACATAGGAGTTGGGGCTGTAACCCGTCCTTCTGCTTCCGACAATGATATAGCCGTGATTCGAACCAATAAAAATGGCGATACAGTATGGACAAAGTACTATGGTGATTTGAATGACCAAGGTGCGATGAAATGTTACCTTGAATCTGACGGTAGTCTGGTGCTAGCTGGAGGAGGATCAAACGGTACTGATTTCGAAGGATTTATCTGGAAGTTGAATGCCTCTGGAGACACGATATGGAAAACTAGAGAAGCAATCCCAGGAAGACAGATTCAGTTCACAGGAATCTGTAAAACGTACAATGGTGGTTACTACGCAACTGGAATTCAAGCTGATGTTTCAAATAGCAAAAGCATTTGTCTCGCTACGCATTTCGATGCAAATGGAACGAGGACATGGAGGCAAACCTGGGATGTAATACCGCCTATTCAAGGTCCGGGGCATATTTACTCCGAGCTTTATGGTCTTTCCGGAACACCTGATGGTGGAGGCATTGCTTGTGGCTGGGCCACAAATGGTGCGGGCGAAGAACTCATCTTACTGAAGCTTTACAGCAACTGGGTCGTTGGTATTGAATCGCAACCAACGTTGGTTTCAATTCAGCCCAGACCCAATCCTATGGCTACCCAATCTAACTTTCTGATCCCCTCAAGCATGACCCCGTATGACTTCGAATTAACCACTATTAGTGGACAAACAGTAGTAAGAGAAACTAGACTTACCTCTACAGAATTTGCACTTCGGAAAGAGGATTTGGCACCAGGCGTTTACATTTACACGTTTGCAGGAAACGAAATCTTCGCTACAGGAAAGCTAGTGGTGCGGTAATAAAAGAACCTTGCAATTTCAGGATCGTGTATTATCTGTTAATCAGCTACTGACAAACGCACCAGCAAGGTCCATCGGTGCATACCTTGTTAAGCCCCTCAATATGCTTAAGGTCTTTACCACACTGCTTACCGAGACTTGTGATAGCAGTATCTCCTGTTGCATTAGACACTTCATACATTGTACATGTCTTACACTTCTTACAGCTGGAAATAGCAACAAGTAGAAGAATACTACTGGCTAAGAATAAAGATCGATTAACCAATCGCATCTCAAAGTTTTACCCGTATAAAGACAAAGGTCAGGGAACTACGTTAAACTCTATTATGCTTAATGAGGCTTTAGGACCACTACCCACATTACCAGCTCTATAAATGTTTCCAGTGAAGTTGCTCCCTAGCCAATAGGGTAGCTTTACCCGATTATCTGGACTGTTGTAGTATAAATACGCGAGAACTTCATTTGAAGGGTTTCTCAGATAAATACTTGAGCTGTGATAGCCAGTGCCCACACTTTCGATCTTCCATACTTTATTGGCAGGAACAGTAAATGTATACGGTGTTGAGCCGTTGAGCTCAATATTGAGTACCTGATTGAACTGTAAATTTCCTTGCGCCTTTGAACTAGCGGCTGTAAATAACAATACCGCAAATAACAATGATACTAGAGTAGTCTTCATGAGTTCTGTATTAATAGCCATCGCAAGTGTAGCATGGAGAATCTCCTCCACTGGAACTGCTGCTTGCAGACGTATTGATCAATTGGATATATATTCTTGAGTAAATTTCATCTTCACCAAAGCCAGCTGCCGCACCAAGGCCATCGGTTGCTCTAGTTGTGTTGCACCGGTGCTGGATTTCAAATGTCTGATTCGTACCTGTGGTGGTAACAAAACCCCTGATGTGGCTCGTTGACTCAAATGATGACCCTCCCACAAGTGCTGTTGCTCCAGCAGAGGTATTATATAAACGTGCCTGATGCTGATTGACATTATACGCTGGGACCCTAATCTCTACATAATAGGTTCCAGGATTCACAAATGTGATCACATTACCTGCACGCGTAATGTTAGTCCCCTGAGAACTCTGAGTATTATTCAAAGTTCGGGTTACCCATGATCCACTTGTAAACGTACCTCCTTGTGTACCTGATGTCTGTCTCTCTTCATAAACAGCATAATCTGAAAGACCCGACAATCCTTGTGGGCCGGTTGCTCCTGTGGCTCCCGTTGGCCCTGTAGGACCTGGAACGGTAGAGGCGGCACCTGTTGGACCCGTTGGTCCGATAGGTCCTGTAGGGCCCACTGGTCCAGGCACCGTAGATGCTGCACCTGTTGGGCCTGTCGGCCCTGTAGGTCCTTGTACGCCATTGGCACCAGTTGCTCCCGTGGATCCCATTGGTCCTTGCCCACCCGTTGCGCCCTGAGGGCCAGCTGGACCTGTTGGTCCTGGAACTGTAGATGCTGCACCTGTTGGGCCTACTGGACCAGTAGGCCCTTGAATTCCATTGGCTCCTGTTGGGCCCACTGGCCCAGTAGCTCCTGTAGCTCCATTGGCTCCCGCTGGTCCGGTTGGACCTTGTGGACCTGTTGGACCGGGAACCGTTGAGGCTGAACCTGTTGGTCCTGTTGGACCAGTTGCACCCGTAGGACCAGTTGGTCCGGGTACCGAAGATGCTGAGCCTGTTGCTCCTGTCGCACCTGTTGCACCAGCTGGGCCAGTAGCTCCTTGCGGGCCTGTTGGACCCGTAGCTCCAGCCGGCCCATTTCCTGCTGATTTCGCATACAACGCATACGGTACAGAAACCAGTTGTGACGTTCCCATAGCGGCATAAGTAGTCCCACCATTTTCATCCATTTCAACTTCTAAATAAAATGCGTTTGATCCCCAACTAATTGATGAAAACGTTCCAGAAACCACTGTACCAGAACCTATTTGAGTCGAAAATAAACCGAATTGATTCGTAGTAACATTATGAGTTTCCTGATAGACACCAGGTCCTGTGGGAGAAGCACTATGTATGGTAAACCGGAGTCCGACCGATTGGTTATTTAATGCTGTACCAGCACTACTTCGTGCAATTCCCTGGTAGTTCACAAGCTCGGGTACCTGTGCGTTTGAAATTGTAGGTAGGCAAGCTGCATAGACTAAAACGCTTGTGAGAAGCGCATTGGTAAACTTCCTCATAAGATCAAGTGGTTAACAGAACAGTAATATAGGTAAATCTCGGAAGTGGTAGAACTTCTAGCTCTGTTGCTTCGGCTTCTTCAACGTGATCTTGTAATCGTCAATATTGCCTTTCATTCTCACGTTTAAGAAACGCGTCTTGCGGTTCGGATCTTCTTCGATGATCTTGTCATCACCAGTCTCACCTTTGCTGTTCTTCTTGTCTCCAAACAGCCTGTAACGGGCAGCTTCCTTCACCGTCCCCCATGGGATTCGAAGGTAGTAATCGAAGTTCAGGTCCATATCCTGCTTACCGGAAAGCTCATAATGACCAATGGTTGACTCAATGGTCATGTTCGGAATATTCATGATACCATTGGTGATGTCCATGTGGTTCTTCAACGTATCAAACCGAATTGAATTCAAGTTCTTGTCTCCCATATAGTCTGACAAGAGCAACATGGGTTCATATTTGTCTAACCTCCCATTGGTCACCTCTACATCCATGTGTACCTCAGACTGGTCTAAATCCGGAACCATGTCTGGATACATCCTCACCTTACCAGTGATGTGTGCAGAGAGTTTACCATGCAAATTCTCAGCTACCAATTCATCCTGACCGAAGTTCTCAAACTTGAACATCAGCTTGTCAATATTGGCATTCTTCACATAAAGGTTAGGCTTTAGGTAAATGTGCTTTGGATCGCTCCCGTTGAAGTAACCTGATCCCCGGAATGAGCCACCAGCTGCCAACATACTCAACGTATCCAGATACAGGTAATGGTCCTTTGTGGTGCGCATTCTGGCATGGATCTTCTGTAAATCAATGCGGTGATAAATGAAATGGCCAATGTCTACATCAAATGTCATATCTGTAAACGGCAACTCATACAGATTAAATGCCTCCGCATGCGCTTCCACATCATCCGTTTTCTTCTGCCCCTTGTCGGTATGGTGTACCTCCTGCTCTCCCGGTCCCAAGGTATAGTTAGAAAGCTGATCGTAATCGATGTAGTTCGCCTTGAAACCTAAATGGTTGTCTCGCTTCTTGATCTCTTCGTTGTCTCCCAGATAATAGTTCAGGTCTACATCGAATACTGATCTACCCATCTTGCCGTGTAGCTTCTCAATAACAATGTGATCGTCTTCATAATGGATACGGCCATTGAAATTCTCGAACCTCATCGGGTGAAGCTTCATCTTACAGTTGAGCTTGTCCAGGTCCATATCAATGGAATGCAGCTCGTGGTTCTTGAAGTGCATTGCTGTGTTCACATGAAGGGCGAGCTTATCAAACTCTTCATGTCTGTAATCTTCAGGCACATAGTTTTCACCCTTGTAGGCAAACACATCATCCAAATGTAAAGCATCACAATTCAGCGCAATATCAAGGTCTACATCGCCATCAAGCTCATCTTCAAACCAGAATCCATAATCATGGATCAATCCGTTGAAGTGAAAATCTGAGACATCGATGTAACCAGTAAAGTCTTTGATCCTGAGGTCACGATCGTCAATAAGAACATCTACATGGAAATCATGTAGCTCATGCGGATAATGCTTCAACTGTGCATGGAGGTCATCCAGAAAGAATTCACCTACAGGTAAGTACTTTGATTCTGTTAACGCCTTTGCAGACGATGTAAATGTGAGAGATGTCCGGAAGTCCGTAACCTGCTCATCTATAGCGGAACTGTCCGTTCCTTTGTAATGAGTAAGCTCTGTAAGATCAAGCTTCCTGGATTCGATCTCCAAATGCGTGTTCACCGGAATGTTTGTGTGGTGAACGATAGCCGGAAGATCAGACACATACCCTTTCATACTAATGTCTGAGTTACCCAATACAATCTGACACTTATCCAATGAAGCCTTCTTCCCTTTCATTTCCAGGTGCAAATCCATGTTACGGATTGGCGCTGGCAGATCTTCAGAAGCTAGTTTCAGATTATCGATATCCAGTTTCGTAAAGTACGCCTGATTCAAGTCCTTCAAGGCATGCTCAGGATTATTAAGATCAATGATATCGTGGAACTTCATTTCTAAATGAATGTGACCAGCTGCATCTCTCAAATCATCCAGATTCAAAAATTCAGCCACGAAATCCAGATCGAAGTCAGCATTGAACGACATGTCAACCTCTGGTTCTTCGAAATTCTTAACGAACACATTTCCTCTGATCATTCCTTTCTCCGGCTTCATTCGAATGTCAGACATCGAAAATTCCATGGTTGTTAAGTCACGCTTCACACCATTGGTGAAATGTCCTTTGAAGCCCATGTCATCCAGCACACGCTTCTTCCCAGTGTTTTCCAGATAGGCTTCGCTTGCGCCAAATTCTGCATGGATCAAAGGCATGTTCTCACCGGAGGTCTTTCCCTTGATTCTGGCGTTGAAATAAATCTGTCCGGCATTCTTATACTGCTCCAGAATCGGAATAATGTCTTCCGGAGCAAAGGCGATCAACATATCGAAGTTGGGCTTTGTACCTCGTACCGATAAATCCACTTCCATGTCATTCTTCGTGTCAACACCCCCTGAAATCTCAAAGTCTCCATGCTCCATCACAATGCCCGAAGGCGCAATCATCATCATGCCTGTCTCTTCGTTCAGGGCAATGTCTGTATGGAACTCGAAGTGTTTGTGTTTGATGAACGTAGTATCACCATTGTCCATCACATTCAGCTCAAACTTCGTGTCGATGTGCATCGCCAGCTCATCTTTATTGGTTTTGAATCCTCCATCTGCTTGATGGATGTAGGTTTCAATATCTATATGTGTGGCTTCACTAAGCTTGTGAATGTCAAGATTACGGAGCTCAATGCTTTCAAGATGAACTTTTAGTGGGTCTTCTTCCTCTTCCTGGTCGTCAGGAGTAGCCAAAGCATTCGCAAGATTGGTGCTTCCATCTTCATGGATCACGATGTTGAAGAATCCGTCTTCAACAAGAAGAGAATGCAAGTCGTAGTTACCAGAAAGAATATCCCAGATATTGAAACCCAGGTAAATGTCTTTCACGTCCAGGATCGGATGTTTTGCTGCCTTTGTTTCATACATATGTACATCATCAATCTTGATAGACATGTCTGGAAAGTTCTCGAAGGGTGCCAAGTGTACATCTCCAATCTTCAACAAGCCTTTGTGGTGCTGATTCATGGAATCGATAGAGCTTTGCACAATGGCATCCTGCTTGAAATAGATGATCAGAATGATGACTGCAAACGCAAGCAACGGAACACCCAACACTCCAATAGTGAAGCGCTTCCAAAATTTCTTCGATCTAAATAACCCTTGTTTCACGCTACACGAATTTAAACAACATCTGGGCCAATTCTAGTGTATATGAAATGAGTATTTTAAAATGTTCAAAAGTTGTTCGAAATAATAATGGTTGCGAGCATCTCTAACATCATGTAAGGGCCAAGTAACTATTATTGGACTGGCGATTACCATAGTATGAAAGCGAAATCCATCATTTTACTGTTTGCACTGTTCTCGATGCAAACAGCGTTTGCACAACGAGGAGATAGCTTAAATACATACGAGGAATATGTTACTCAGCTTAATTCAGGTTCAAGAGACATCGACTACCAAGACTTTAGAATTAGCTACCTGTACAGCGAAGCATTCAAATCAAAGTTGAAGTCGGAATACAGCGAACAGAAGGAAGTCGTGTACAAATACATTAAGAAAAGAAAGTTTGAAAAGATCATTGCGGTCTGCAATAGAATGCTCGAAGTCGACTACACCAGTATGTTCGCACACAAGTATCTGCAGCAGACTTACAAATACCTTGGCGACTCTTTGCTTTACCACAAACACCATGATATTGAATTTGGCTTACTCCGCTCGATTGTGAAGAATGGCGATGGCAAATCGTGTGGAACGGCATGGACCGTCACCCAATTGGAAGAAGAGTATTTCATCCTTAGAATGATTAGCGCACAATTGCTAAAGCAAACTTTGGAAGGTAGCTGCGACAAGATGGAAGTGAAAAAGAAAAGCGGGAAAGCTACTTATTGGTTCAATGTTTACTGGGTCTTCAAAGGAAGGGACAACCTAAAGAATTGAAAGAGGAATGGAATCTGGATGGGCCGCATCGGTTATACTCAACGGGTTTTTATTCCATGTATTTAACAAGCAAGGAAAGCAAGCAGATGAATAGGTTTTGGCTGATAGTGATGTTAGGGTTGATGTTGAATGGCTGCACTTCCAGTACTGATGGTGCCCGCGATATGAACAATCTGGAAGAAGCGGTTCAGTTCATCGTAGACACCAAGCACGACATGCCGTATGAATTCCCATTCATGGGCGATTCTCTTTTCTCTTCCCTACCAGAGGAGAGCTCTACCAAGCTTGGAAGCATACTTATGGACATGGGTTTTGAAGAATTCAAGGAAGGAAGAGGCAATTATCCGCCCCGTGGTCCTAGATTAGTAACGAGGCGGTATAAACGCACAGATTGTGAATGCTACGTGTTGATCATTTATTACTTCACGGTTGCAGACAATCTCTATGAAATAAGTGAAAGAATCAGTTGTAAAGCAGCAGATACATGATAAAGAATACACCGATAATAGGCGTTGCAGATGTAGAAGCCAGTTCCAAATGGTACCAGCAGTTATTGAGATGCTCAGGTTTGCATGGCGGAGATGAGTTTGAGATGCTGGGCGAAAGCCATGAGTCCCTATTTCTATGCTTGCATAAATGGGGCGTGCATGAACACCCAACAATGGCATCAGCCGATGGTGCAGGTGCTGGATTGATCCTTTATATCACCGTAGATGACCTACAACAAGTCTGGTCGAGGGCCCAGGAAATGAATGCTGTTGTGGAAGAAGAACCACACATCAGTAAGAATTCCCATCGTGAACAGTTCTGTATCAAGGATATGGACGGTTATTACCTGATGATAACAGCTTAGCTTGAAAAGGGTCTTGTCAATACTTCCTCTATCATTGGTACTATTTGCGTGCAGACAACCTGCAACTGACAATCGATGCAAGTGTTTAGACCATAATGGCCAAACTGCCATCGATACGATTTACTTCATGAACCATGATGAAGCCTACAACGCCTGTTTGAGCAACGAAAACGATCCCGCCATCTGGAAGTGCACATGTACTATCTTGTAGTTAACGAAGGGTATAAGCAGAATTTGCGTAAACATGTTTGAGATGATGTTAGGAAAATTGAAAGTAATCGTACTGTTGATTTCTGTTGGGCTATCAGTAAGTGCAATCGGCCAAAAGCTCGAAGGCAAGAAAAAGGACATTGACCATATCCTGGCTAATATTGACCAGTTTTCTACATCAGTGATGAATTCTAATTACCAAGCCATAGGTGCTGCATACACTGAAGACGCTAAGATATTTCCGAATAACAAGGAGATCATTCAAGGCAGAGAAGCCATTATCAAATATTGGACGTTACCTGCAGGTGTTAGCACGAAATACCATAAGGTTAAACCAGAAGAAATCAAGATTACCGGAAAAGAAGCCTTCGATTATGGTTACTATGAAGGCACAACGCTTAAGAAAGACGGTACAGAGGTAAACTGGAAGGGAAAGTATGTCATCATCTGGAGAAAAACCAGGGAGGGTTGGAAGATTTATCTGGATATCTGGAATCGAATAAAAGATTGATCACCAAAGCTCATAAGCACTAATCATGCAAGACTATATTGGATTTGCTGAAAAGAACGGAGTAGCGCTAAAGACTGAAGGAGCCTGCCAATTTTGTGGTGCTGATACCACACGTGGCGTGCATGAATGCCTGGAAATTTTCAATTTTGGGTTTGACGGTCTGGATCTAAGGCTGACCGAAAACCACATCTATAAGTTCCTGGTTGTTGATGCGCATGCGTTGCAACATTCAGAAATTCATGGCAGATGGAGCAATCACTTCCATATAACCCGACTTTGTCTGATTCTGGAACATCAGGTAGAATGGACTTATCAGCGATCTCCCGTACTGAGCAATGTTCTCAATAGATATAAAGTCGAACGCCCGTCTGAAATCCTCTCCCCACCTCCAATACTGCAAAGAGGAAACATTACCACTATCCACATCAAACAAGTGGAAAACGATCCTGAAGTGTGTAAGCAATTGATTCGAGCATGGGCTGAAACCGTTTACGATGCCTGGGAGGCTTCTCATTGGGTTGCGAGAAAGGTTGCTGATCAATTCCTATCCAACAGCTAATCAATACTGTCTACCAAAACCTTATAGGTTGGATCCTCTTCTACGTTTACATCAATGATGCGGTCTGCATTGGCGAGGAGCTTCCGACAGTCTTTGCTCAAGTGTCTTAAATGCACCTTCTTCCCTACTTTATGGTATCGTTCAGTGATCTTGTTCAGTGCTTCAATCGCTGACATGTCCACTACCCTGCTTTCTTCAAAATCGATGATCACTACATCTGGGTCATTCAGCACATCAAACTTCTCGTTGAATGCAGTAACTGAACCGAAGAACAGCGGACCGTAGATTTCATAATGCTTGGCGCCATCTTCGTCTATTTTCTTTCTCGCTCGTATGCGTTTGGCGTTATCCCACGCGAATACCAAAGCAGAAATGATCACCCCAATGATCACTGCTAACGCCAGATTGTGAAGGAACACCGTTACCAGCGTTACCAAGACCATTACCAGGATATCCGACTTAGGCATCTTGTTAATCGTTCTAAGACTGGCCCATTCAAACGTACCAATGGCCACCATGATCATTAGTCCTGTAAGTGCTGCCATAGGTACTTTCTCAATCAAGCTCGATCCAAACATCACGAAAACAAGGAGCATCAATGATGCTACAATGCCCGACAGTCTAGCCCGCGCACCATTGGAAACATTGATCAAACTCTGACCGATCATGGCGCATCCACCCATACCCGAGAAGAATCCGGAAAGGATGTTTGCTGCACCTTGTGCAACCGCTTCCTTGTTGCCACTTCCTCTCGTTTCTGTGATTTCATCTACAATGTTCAGTGTAAGTAAACTCTCGATGAGTCCCACTCCTGCTACGATAGCCGCATATGGAAAGATGATGATCAGGGTATCAAGGTTCCAGGGGATATCAGGAATGTGAAACGGAGGAAACTCCCCTTTGATAGACGCTAAGTCGCCTACCGTTTTCGTATCAATATTGAAGAATGTAACGATACCGAATACCACAAGGATGGCGGTAAGCGATGAGGGAATGACTTTGGTAAGCTTTGGCAGTCCGTAGATGATTCCCATCGTTAGGACCACTAGTCCTAATAAAATATAGAGTGTTTTACCATGCAGCCATGCTCCGGAATCATCTTGAAATTGTACCAATTGAGACATGAAGATGATGATGGCTAATCCGTTTACAAAACCGAAAATCACAGGATGCGGTACCAGTCTGATGAGTTTACCCAGCTTCATGAATCCTGCTGCCAGCTGGATAATCCCTGCGAGCACCACTGTGGCGAAGATATATTCGATACCATGAGATTTAGCGAGTGTTACGATTACTACTGCTACTGCGCCTGTAGCTCCAGAAATCATTCCTGGTCTTCCACCCAGGATGGATGTTACCAATCCCATTACGAAAGCAGCGTATAAGCCTGTCAATGGTGGCAAGTCTGCAATCATTGCAAAAGCCACTGCTTCTGGCACCAATGCTAAAGCAACCGTAAGTCCGGAAAGGACTTCGTTCTTGTAGTTAACCTTTTGGGAAAGGTCAAAAATGTTGAAGAATTTCCTCATCCCCTCCTCATTCAATCACTGGCCATCTCCGCTTCCTACTCCACTGCTCGGACAGACGAGCGGCTGGATACGTTTTGACAAACGGCAGCGAAGGTATCAATCCTTGAGGAAGTGGCCTCATGCAATAGAGGTAATGTTGCTTTTGTATTTTAGATAAACATAAAATCAACGCGCCCCTCGTAACGGTCACTTGGCTTAGCTGGGGACGTTAGTAACAATTGCTTGCCATGTTTTGGAAAAGATCGAAAAGGAAGGGAGAATCAGAGTACACGTGTTCTGAATGTGGCGAGATCCATAGTGACTGGCCTGCCTTAACTTTCATCGCTCCGACCAACTACAATGTTCTTCCAGAAAGTGTCCAAGATGAAATTGCGGAACTGTCTTCAGACTTTTGTCAGATTCGGCACGAAGAGCAAACCGATAGATTCATTCGGGTAACATTAATACAGCAGGTCAATGATTCTGAGGAAGACCTACACTATGGTCTATGGGTTTCGTTATCAGAAAAGAGCTATAATGATTACGACTCCAATTACGATAATGAGAATCACGAAACAACATATTTCGGTTGGGTCTCAAACATGATTCCTGAATACGATGACACTCTTGGGATACCAATGAATGTCTACACCCAAAAAGGAAATCAAAGACCCATTGTGGCGCCTCACGAAAGTCATGATCATCCATGTGTATATGATTACTATCACGGTATTTCGCCACACGAGGCCCAAACACGTGTGGATAGTATGGCAAGCAACAGTAACTAACATCGGCTTCAAGCCAAATGCCCGGCTTTAATTGGTCCATAAATGACTTTCAAAGGAACTCATGAACTGCGCTTTGCTCCGTTTGTTGTTTTCTTAACTTAGATAGTCAACAAAACAACACGCTTTCGGGAACGCCAACTGCGCTTAGCCGAAGGCCGTTGTGCTTAATAATAGAGCGTGATCAATACTGAACTTGAAGAACTGTTTTCGATTCTACATGATGGTTACGTAGAAGACTTCGTAGAAACAGAGCATCTCAAACTCAAGTTCGGAATCCAATACTTAGCCGAGAAATTTCATGAAGGTTCTGAATACCTAATGGTAACGCTTCATGATGTTAAAGACATCAAGTTTGAACAATGGGGTGACGATAATGAAACCCTTTACAATTTCTCTGAAATCTTCGATTTAGGAATTGAAATCTCATCCGCTGAAGTTAAAGGAGGTCAGCTCATCGTGCATTGTAATTGTGAATCAGCCTTTGATGAAGATCCCGCAGGCGGAATGTTGACTTTCAACTGTACAGGCTACCAATTAACAACAGAACAAGGCATAGATTTCACACTTGATGAGCTGAAAGAAAAGACTAAGCAGTATTGGAATGATTTCGGGAACGCTCTATAACGTAAGCACAACAACGGCCAAGCGCAATGTCCGGGCTTGCTCGTTAGAAAGTGATTATCAAAGGAACTCGCGAACTGCGCTTAGCTCCGTTTCAGTGTTATTTGTATTTTGAAGTAAACACAAAAACAACACACCCTTAGAAGGATTGCGAGAGCAATCCGGCCACTCCGCTTAGCTGAGGGCTGTTGGTAGTAATTGTATGCACCGGTATACAAAACGAATAGGAATAGCATTATTAAGTGCGTTAATTGCCAGTGTCTTCGCGACCATGAGCGGAGCCATTTTGCACGGTTCATTTAAAGCAATAATTGGGTGGGCCCTTATAATGTGGTGGCCATGGTTCACCTTCTTCCTTATTGGCGTGTCCTACGCATTCCTATCTGAAGGTTCTCAAAAGACCCTTCACCGACTGCGAAGCATTTGGACATTGCTTGCAACTGCGGCAGGGACCTTATTAGGTTCAATCATTCCTTACCCACCCGGCCACGATGCAGCGTTCTGGTCGGTTGCGATCTCTGGTTTTGCGCTGTCAATCGCTCTTTACTTTCAATTCGATCGAAGTAAGTCAACAAAAGACTAAGTGCATACAACTCCAACCAACAACGGCTACAAGCGCAATAGGCGGCTAAGTTGTTTTCTTAACTTAGATAGCTAACAAAACAACACGCTTTCGGTAACGCCAACTGCGCCTAGCCGGGGGCCGTTACAGGTTATTACAATATCATCTATATGGATAAAAAGTATCAGATTTTTATTAGCTCAACATATGAAGATTTAAAAGAGGAGAGAGATCAAGCTATAAAAGCAATTCTTGAGATGGGGCACATTCCTGTTGGAATGGAAATGTTTAGTGCGGGCGATGAAGAACAGTGGCAATTAATAGCCAGACAAATTGAAGCAACTGATTACTATGTAATAATAGTTGGTCATCGTTATGGATCTGAGACTCCTGACGGAATAAGTTACACGGAAAAGGAGTTTGATTATGCCAAGCAATGTGGAGTTCCAACATTAGGCTTTGTAATTGATGATAAAGCTTCATGGCCGGCTGATAGAATAGATAAGGAAAGTAAGACTAAAAAGAAATTAGATAAATTTAAAGGAAAGGTAAAATCTAAACTAGTGCATTTTTGGAGTACGAAAGAGGACTTACATGGAAAAATTTCAATCTCATTAATCAAAGCTATGAGTATCAATCCAAGAACAGGTTGGGCACGTGCTGATGAGGTGGTAAGCTTAGACATGACAAAGGAAATCACTAGATTAAGCTCAGAGAATTCAAAACTCAGGAATGAGAACGAACTACTCAAGAATAAACAACAAGAACAAGTCGATGAAGTTAGAGAAGTATTGAATATTTTAAACTCAAATGGTAGAATACTTAAGATTAGGAAAAACTCATCTTTTGAAGGAGCACCTTCATTCACTCGCACCCTACTTGAATTATTTTTAGCAGCAGCTCCAAATTTAATTTCTGAAAATTCTACAGAAGGGGTAGCTAAGAATGTTGCACATTCAATTGTCGGTACAAACTATCATTACTTTTGGCCATTTGGTAAGGTGAATACAGAGCACTTAATTGCTGATTTCGTTGCCTTGGATTTAGTGGAACCTTCAAAAAAGAAACATCCTGTTAGTGATAAATCTTCATATTGGACATTGACAAAATTGGGTAAACAGCTAAACAAAAGATCACGAAGAATACAATTAGAGGAGGGAATAAATACATCGTCAGATAATTCAACTGACGAGGAATTAATAGAAGAGTAACAACCTGTAACAATGTATAAACGGCATTAAAACAACCGTTTATACGAACCGTTGTGGTTAGTTTTCTCTTATTATAAACCTTTTTAATTATGCTCAGCAACAATTACGACACCCTTTCTCAAGCGACCAATGCTCTTACTCTTAATGGCTATGAGGAAGGTTTTAAAGCTGTTGATACTAAAATAATGGCAGTTAACTCAAAGAAGAAATACCTTCCAAATGAGTTAAAGATTGTCCGAACTTATCGTTTTGAAGGTATGACAGATCCTCAAGATGACGCAATTGTTTTTGCCCTTGAGGCTAATGATGGTGTAAAAGGAACTCTAATAATCTCATACAGTGCCAAGCACAATCAAAATATGCAGCTGATAAAAAAAATTCCCGAGGCGAAAAAAGATTGAACTACCGTCAACAAAGTAAACGACTTTCAGTTGAACGGATTCGTAGAAGTGAAGTAAAACCTTTGATATGGCAGAAGTAACCGCAGAAAAGAACAAACAAATAGGCGAACTCCATTTCGGCTCTATCTATCCACATTACCTCAATAGAATAGAAAAACACGGTAGAACGAAAGCCGAACTGGATCAGGTCATCACATGGGTTACCGGTCACGACCAAGCTACTTTGGATTCCTTCATTGCCGGAAATGGCTCTTTCGCTGATTTCTTCGAAACTGCCAACATGCACCCCAATGCACACCTTATCAAAGGAGTAGTTTGTGGTTACCGCATTGAGGATATCGCAGAGGAATTCTCACTGTACCGCGATTGCAGACGCATGGAAAAACTGATTGATGAATTGGCGAAAGGACGAAAGATGGAAAAGATCCTGCGCGAAACGTAGCGTTGCAATGACACTGATTACCGTACAAGCAAATATTCAAGCAACCATCAATAAGGTGTGGACCTGCTTTACGTTACCGAAGCATATTGTTGGTTGGAATCATGCTTCGGAAGATTGGCACTGCCCAAGCGCGAAAAGTGAATTCAAGCCTGGCGGTCAATTCTCCTATCGCATGTCACCGAAAGGCGGTGATGAAGGATTCGAGTTCAGAGGTACTTTCAAGGATATACAACCACACGCTCTCATTTCATATTTCATTGAAGACGGAAGAAAAGTGGAAATCAGATTTGCTGAAGTGGAAGAAGGTGTGGTGGTGACAGAAGTATTTGAAATGGAAAACATTCATACTGAAGAGGAACAACGGGCAGGCTGGCAGGCAATCCTCGATAATTTCAAAGCGTACGTTGAGAAAGCGTAACCTTCGAATGAACATCAGACACACCTACATTTCACTGCTCGCAGCAACCTCTCTCCTATTCAGTTGTTCGATAATAGATCCTAATACCAACCAGCCCACACTTGAAGTAGTCACCAACGAACAGTTTGAAGTATTTATTGAAGCAACAGGCTATCAAACGGATGCAGAGCAATTCGGCTGGTCTATCGTTCAAAAGGATGTTTTCAACTTCATTATAGTGGATGGCGCTACATGGAGAAAGCCTGATGGTACCTTTGCTCCCTCTTCGAAAGATCTACCTGTCACACAAGTTAGTTTCAATGATGTCCAGGCATATTGCAAATGGTCCGACACTCGTCTCCCCTCCTACGAAGAATACTGGGAGCTGATTAAAGACGATGAGCGAAAAGTGATTTCAAATAACAATGGGCCTATTTCGGATGCAGAAAAGGTTAACATCCTGGGAAACGTATGGGAACTCACAACAACTGAGAAAGGAAACGAGATCAGACTGGCGGGCGGATCGCTCTTTTGCTCTCCAGGCACGTGCCATGGCACTTCTCCGGAAAGAGAGCTCTACGTTGATAAACAAACGGGCAACATCCATATCGGCTTTGCGGTAGTGCGATAACGAAGTGCTAATTCTCTAATATTCAGGCATCAATTCTGAGCTCTGAATATGCCTTGAATGATAAATTTCGCAGAAAATCACTGTACCAGAAGGATTTACCGTACCTTAGCGGCCTAATAATTAAGTTAAGACATGAGTAACGGAACAGTAAAATTTTTCAATGAGTCTAAAGGATTTGGATTCATTACACCAGAAGATGGCAGTAAAGATGTATTCGTACACCAAACTGCATTAGTTGATTCAATTCAAGAGAACGACAAAGTGACATTTGACATTGAGGA